>ARYC01002333.1:0-69372 GCA_000711775.1 Oxytricha trifallax
TGAAAGGTTCGGCTCCTGGGCCAAATTTTAAAAATAAAAAAATCGACAAATTGACCCCCCTATAACTTTTGAAAATGACTACATATTTGGTGTTCCAGTATCACAATCTTGATCAGGAGCCCAAATTTAGTGGATTTGCTTAATTCCAGGTCATCTCATGATTTCTGTGACCCTCTCCCGCTGCCTTGAAAACCCTAAAAATCGATGTTTAACATACTCACTCATCAGTTCTTATAATAAAACTTAAAATGGCTGTATCTTTGCGCGATTTGAAGATAAATTTAATTCTGATTTTATATTCGTGTTCAGGGAGGTCTTAATGACCAGAATTGATATTTTCGGGAGTTTTTAAGAAACAAAAATTACAAGTTGAGTTTTGCCGGGGAAAGGTTCAGCTCCTTGGCCAAATTTTAAAAATCAAAAATGGACAAATTGACCCCCCTATAACTTTTGAAAATGACTATATATTTGGTGTTCCAGTGTCACACTCTTGTTCAGGAGCCCAAATTTAGTGGATTTGCTTAATTCCAGGTCATCTCAAGAATTTTCGTGACCCTCTCCCGCTGCCTCGAAATACCTAAAAATCGATGTTTAACACACTCACTCATCAGTTCTTATAATAAAACTTAAAATGGCTGTATCTTTGCGCGATTTGAAGATAAATTAATTCTGATTTTATATTCGTGTTCAGGGAGGTCTTAATGACCAGAATTGATATTTTCGGGAGTTTTTAAGAAACAAAAATTACAAGTTGAGTTTTGCCGGGGAAAGGTTCAGCTCCTTGGCCAAATTTTAAAAATCAAAAATGGACAAATTGACCCCCCTATAACTTTTGAAAATGACTATATATTTGGTGTTCCAGTGTCACACTCTTGTTCAGGAGCCCAAATTTAGTGGATTTGCTTAATTCCAGGTCATCTCAAGAATTTCCGTGACCCTCTCCCTCTGCCTCGAAAACCCTAAAAATCGATGTTTAACACACTCACTCATCAGTTCTTATAATAAAACTTAAAATGGCTGTATCTTTGCACGATTTGAAGATAAATTAATTCTGATTTTATATTCGTGTTCAGGGAGGTCTAAATGACCAGAATTGATATTTTCGGGAGTTTTTTAAGAAACAAAAATTACAAGTTGAGTTTTGCCGGGGAAAGGTTCAGCTCCTTGGCCAAATTTTAAAAATCAAAAATGGACAAATTGACCCCCCTATAACTTTTGAAAATGACTATATATTTGGTGTTCCAGTGTTCACACTCTTGTTCAGGAGCCCAAATTTAGTGGATTTGCTTAATTCCAGGTCATCTCAAGAATTTTCGTGACCCTCTCCCGCTGCCTCGAAATACCTAAAAATCGATGTTTAACACACTCACTCATCAGTTCTTATAATAAAACTTAAAATGGCTGTATCTTTGCGCGATTTGAAGATAAATTAATTCTGATTTTATATTCGTGTTCAGGGAGGTCTAAATGACCAGAATTGATATTATCGGGAGTTTTTAAGAAATAAAAATTGCAAGTTGAGTTTTGCCGGGGAAAGGTTCGGCTCCTGGGCCAAATTTTAAAAATCAAAAAATGGACAAGTTGACGCCCCTATAACTTTTGAAAATGACTATATATTTGGTGTTCCAGTGTCACACTCTTGTTCAGGAGCCCAAATTTAGTGGATTTGCTTAATTCCAGGTCATCTCAAGAATTTTCGTGACCCTCTCCCGCTGCCTCGAAATACCTAAAAATCGATGTTTAACACACTCACTCATCAGTTCTTATAATAAAACTTAAAATGGCTGTATCTTTGCGCGATTTGAAGATAAATTAATTCTGATTTTATATTCGTGTTCAGCGAGGTCTAAATGACCAGAATTGATATCTTCGGGAGTTTTTGGGAAATATAACTTGCAAGTTGAGTTTTGCCTGGGAAAGGTTGTGCTCCTGGGCCAAATTTTAAAAATCAAAAAATGGACAAATTGACCCCCCTATAACTTTTGAAAATGACTATATATTTGGTGTTCCAGTGTCACACTCTTGTTCAGGAGCCCAAATTTAGTGGATTTGCTTAATTCCAGGTCATCTCAAGAATTTTCGTGACCCTCTCCCGCTGCCTCGAAATACCTAAAAATCGATGTTTAACACACTCACTCATCAGTTCTTATAATAAAACTTAAAATGGCTGTATCTTTGCGCGTTTTGAAGATAAATTAATTCTGATTTTATATTCGTGTTCAGGGAGGTCTAAATGACCAGAAATGATATTATCGGGAGTTTTTAAGAAATAAAAATTGCAAGTTGAGTTTTGGCAGGGAAAGGTTCGGCTCCTGGGCCAAATTTTAAAAATCAAAAAATGGACAAATTGACCCCCCTATAACTTTTGAAAATGACTATATATTTGGTGTTCCAGTGTCACACTCTTGTTCAGGAGCCAAAAATTAGTGGATTCGCTTAATTCCAGGTCATCTCATGAATTTCCGTGACCCTCTCACACTTCCTTGAAAACCCTAAAAATCGATGTTTAACACACTCACTCATCAGTTCTTATAATAAAACTTAATATGGCTGTATCTTTGCGCGATTTGAAGATAAATTAATTCTGATTTTATATTCGTGTTCAGGGAGGTCTTAATGACCAGAATTGATATTTTCGGGAGTTTTTAAGAAACAAAAATTACAAGTTGAGTTTTGCCGGGGAAAGGTTCAGCTCCTTGGCCAAATTTTAAAAATCAAAAATGGACAAATTGACCCCCCTATAACTTTTGAAAATGACTATATATTTGGTGTTCCAGTGTCACACTCTTGTTCAGGAGCCCAAATTTAGTGGATTTGCTTAATTCCAGGTCATCTCATGAATTTCTGTGACCCTCTCCCGCTGCCTCGAAAACCCTAAAAATCGATGTTTAACACACTCACTCATCAGTTCTTATAATAAAACTTAAAATGGCTGTATCTTTGCGCGATTCGAAGATAAATTAATTCTGATTTTATATTCGTGTTCAGGGAGGTCTAAATGACCAGAATTGATATTTTAGGGAGTTTTTAAGAAATAAAAATTGCAAGTTGAGTTTTGCCGGGGAAAGGTTCGGCTCCTGGGCCAAATCTTAAAAATCAAAAATGGACAAATTGCCATATAACTTTTGAAAATGACTTTATATTTGGTGTTCCAGTGTCACACTCTTGTTCAGGAGCCCAAAATTAGTGGATTTGCTTAATTCCAGGTCATCTCATGAATTTCCGTGACCCTCTCACACTTCACTGCCTTGAAAACCCTAAAAATCGATGTTTAACACACTCACTCATCAGTTCTTATAATAAAACTTAGAATGCCTGTATCTTTGCGGGTTTTGAAGATAAATTAATTCTGATTTTATATTCGTGTTCAGGGAGGTCTTAATGACCAGAATTGATATTTTCGGGAGTTTTTAAGAAACAAAAATTACAAGTTGAGTTTTGCCGGGGAAAGGTTCAGCTCCTTGGCCAAATTTTAAAAATCAAAAATGGACAAATTGACCCCCCTATAACTTTTGAAAATGACTATATATTTGGTGTTCCAGTGTCACACTCTTGTTCAGGAGCCCAAATTTAGTGGATTTGCTTAATTCCAGGTCATCTCAAGAATTTCCGTGACCCTCTCCCTCTGCCTCGAAAACCCTAAAAATCGATGTTTAACACACTCACTCATCAGTTCTTATAATAAAACTTAAAATGGCTGTATCTTTGCACGATTTGAAGATAAATTAATTCTGATTTTATATTCGTGTTCAGGGAGGTCTAAATGACCAGAATTGATATTTTCGGGAGTTTTTAAGAAACAAAAATTACAAGTTGAGTTTTGCCGGGGAAAGGTTCAGCTCCTTGGCCAAATTTTAAAAATCAAAAATGGACAAATTGACCCCCCTATAACTTTTGAAAATGACTATATATTTGGTGTTCCAGTGTCACACTCTTGTTCAGGAGCCCAAATTTAGTGGATTTGCTTAATTCCAGGTCATCTCATGAATTTCCGTGACCCTCTCCCACTTCCTCGAAAACCCTAAAAATCAATGTTTAACACACTCACTCATCAGTTCTTATAATAAAACTTAAAATGCCTGTATCTTTGCGCGATTTGAAGATAAATTAATTCTGATTTTATATTCGTGTTCAGGGAGGTCTAAATGACCAGCATTGATTTTTCGGGAGTTTTTAAGAAACAAAAATTACAAGTTGAGTTTTGCCGGGGAAAGGTTCAGCTCCTTGGCCAAATTTTAAAAATCAAAAATGGACAAATTGACCCCCCTATAACTTTTGAAAATGACTATATATTTGGTGTTCCAGTGTCACACTCTTGTTCAGGAGCCCAAATTTAGTGGATTTGCTTAATTCCAGGTCATCTCAAGAATTTTCGTGACCCTCTCCCGCTGCCTCGAAATACCTAAAAATCGATGTTTAACACACTCACTCATCAGTTCTTATAATAAAACTTAAAATGGCTGTATCTTTGCGCGATTTGAAGATAAATTAATTCTGATTTTATATTCGTGTTCAGGGAGGTCTAAATGACCAGAAATGATATTATCGGGAGTTTTTAAGAAATAAAAATTGCAAGTTGAGTTTTGGCAGGGAAAGGTTCGGCTCCTGGGCCAAATTTTTAAAATCAAAAAATGGACAAATTGACCCCCCTATAACTTTTGAAAATGACTATATATTTGGTGTTCCAGTGTCACACTCTTGTTCAGGAGCCCAAAATTAGTGGATTTGCTTAATTCCAGGTCATCTCATGAATTTCCGTGACCCTCTCACACTTCACTGCCTTGAAAACCCTAAAAATCGATGTTTAACACACTCACTCATCAGTTCTTATAATAAAACTTAGAATGCCTGTATCTTTGCGGGTTTTGAAGATAAATTAATTCTGATTTTATATTCGTGTTCAGCGAGGTCTATTTGACCAGAATTGATATTTTCGGGAGTTTTTAAGAAATAAAAATTGTAAGTTGAGTTTTGCCGGGGAAAGGTTCGGCTCCTGGGCCAAATTTTAAAAATCAAAAAATGGACAAATTGACCCCCCTATAACTTTTGAAAATGACTATATATTTGGTGTTCCAGTGTCACACTCTTGTTCAGGAGCCCAAATTTAGTGGATTTGCTTAATTCCAGGTCATCTCAAGAATTTCCGTGACCCTCTCCCGCTGCCTCGAAAAACCTAAAAATCGATGTTTAACACACTCACTCATCAGTTCTTATAATAAAACTTAAAATGGCTGTATCTTTGCACGATTTGAAGATAAATTAATTCTGATTTTATATTCGTGTTCAGGGAGGTCTAAATGACCAGAATTGATATTTTCGGGAGTTTTTAAGAAACAAAAATTACAAGTTGAGTTTTGCCGGGGAAAGGTTCAGCTCCTTGGCCAAATTTTAAAAATCAAAAATGGACAAATTGACCCCCCTATAACTTTTGAAAATGACTATATATTTGGTGTTCCAGTGTCCACTCTTGTTCAGGAGCCCAAATTTAGTGGATTTGCTTAATTCCAGGTCATCTCAAGAATTTCCGTGACCCTCTCCCGCTGCCTCGAAAAACCTAAAAATCGATGTTTAACACACTCACTCATCAGTTCTTATAATAAAACTTAAAATGGCTGTATCTTTGCACGATTTGAAGATAAATTAATTCTGATTTTATATTCGTGTTCAGGGAGGTCTAAATGACCAGAATTGATATTTTCGGGAGTTTTTAAGAAACAAAAATTACAAGTTGAGTTTTGCCGGGGAAAGGTTCGGCTCCTGGGCCAAATTTTAAAAATCAAAAACTGGACAAATTGACCCCCCTATAACTTTTGAAAATGACTATATATTTGGTGTTCCAGTGTCACACTCTTGTTCAGGAGCCCAAATTTAGTGGATTTGCTTAATTCCAGGTCATCTCAAGAATTTCCGTGACCCTCTCCCTCTGCCTCGAAAACCCTAAAAATCGATGTTTAACACACTCACTCATCAGTTCTTATAATAAAACTTAAAATGGCTGTATCTTTGCACGATTTGAAGATAAATTAATTCTGATTTTATATTCGTGTTCAGGGAGGTCTAAATGACCAGAATTGATATTTTCGGGAGTTTTTAAGAAATAAAAATTGCAAGTTGAGTTTTGCCGGGGAAAGGTTCGGCTCCTGGGCCAAATTTTAAAAATCAAAAAATGGACAAATTGACCCCCCTATAACTTTTGAAAATGACTATATATTTGGTGTTCCAGTGTCACACTCTTGTTCAGGAGCCCAAATTTAGTGGATTTGCTTAATTCCAGGTCATCTCAAGAATTTCCGTGACCCTCTCCCTCTGCCTCGAAAACCCTAAAAATCGATGTTTAACACACTCACTCATCAGTTCTTATAATAAAACTTAAAATGGCTGTATCTTTGCACGATTTGAAGATAAATTAATTCTGATTTTATATTCGTGTTCAGGGAGGTCTAAATGACCAGAATTGATATTTTCGGGAGTTTTTAAGAAACAAAAATTACAAGTTGAGTTTTGCCGGGGAAAGGTTCAGCTCCTTGGCCAAATTTTAAAAATCAAAAATGGACAAATTGACCCCCCTATAACTTTTGAAAATGACTATATATTTGGTGTTCCAGTGTCACACTCTTGTTCAGGAGCCCAAATTTAGTGGATTTGCTTAATTCCAGGTCATCTCAAGAATTTCCGTGACCCTCTCCCTCTGCCTCGAAAACCCTAAAAATCGATGTTTAACACACTCACTCATCAGTTCTTATAATAAAACTTAAAATGGCTGTATCTTTGCGCGATTCGAAGATAAATTAATTCTGATTTTATATTCGTGTTCAGGGAGGTCTAAATGACCAGAATTGATATTTTAGGGAGTTTTTAAGAAATAAAAATTGCAAGTTGAGTTTTGCCGGGGAAAGGTTCGGCTCCTGGGCCAAATTTTAAAAATCAAAAAATGGACAAATTGACCCCCCTATAACTTTTGAAAATGACTATATATTTGGTGTTCCAGTGTCACACTCTTGTTCAGGAGCCCAAATTTAGTGGATTTGCTTAATTCCAGGTCATCTCAAGAATTTCCGTGACCCTCTCCCTCTGCCTCGAAAACCCTAAAAATCGATGTTTAACACACTCACTCATCAGTTCTTATAATAAAACTTAAAATGGCTGTATCTTTGCACGATTTGAAGATAAATTAATTCTGATTTTATATTCGTGTTCAGGGAGGTCTAAATGACCAGAATTGATATTTTCGGGAGTTTTAAGAAATAAAAATTGTAAGTTGAGTTTTGCCGGGGAAAGGTTCTGCTCCTGGGCCAAATTTTAAAAATCAAAAAATGGACAAATTGACCCCAATCTCTTAATAGAAATTTGACACTATATCTAATATATGAAGTGATTTATGACAATTTCAAGGTTGAGTGTTATATTTGATATTCAAATTAAAACACTTATGAGTTATGGATCAAGACAGATGAATAAAATGATGTATTAAGGGATAAAGTGATATAAAGTACTATTTTAGAATTAAAAATTGATTTTCTTCAATCAAATGCCTGCATAAAACCATTCATTTCAAAATATGATTAGCTAAAAGATGATCCTTAAATACTTTAGACATTCAATAAGTGGTACTATTATTTAAGAAAGTGATAAAAGAGAATCAGACCATTGTTTTAATTTATTTTTATTTATTACATATGGAAGATTCTCATAAAGCTATTTATAATCAGGGTAAAAGTGGATAAAACATGAATAATGTTATGATGGATAAACCCAGCCCTGATTTATTATATCCCATGTTGCTAATATAAACAACAACATTTAAAATTCTTGTATAATAAATTAGGGAGAAAACTCAATTTATGCTTTAATAAGCTTTTCAAAAACAATTTATTTTTTAGTTGTTAAACATAACTTATCTAAAGGGAAATTAGTACACTAATAAAGATTAAATAAAATATATTCTAAAGATCAATTGAGTAAGTTGTAAATGGATGAGGCAAATAATGCAATTAATGCTCTATCTGAACCTTCTTTCATTCATCTAAATCATAAATACACTAAGACTATTTTTAAAAATTGGCACATCGAGTGATTGAATTTAGAAGATTTGGATAAGAGAGCCTGAAATGACTGCTTTTACAGATTAAGGATTATAAAAAAGATAATTGACTTTTAGTTCAAAAAATAATTATACTCATAAAAATACTTTGTTGAATAAATTTCAGTGATTAATTAGGAGTATTTCAATTTGAAGAAAATTTAAGTGAATAATGGGACTCGAAATGTTTCGAAAAGTTTACTTAGATGATGTAATAAATCCATTATTCTAAATTTACTTTGATGCTACAATCGTGTTTTTGTTTTTAGTTTTAAAATTTACAAGATAAAATAAGAAAATTTATCACATAGTATGATCCAAATTTGACTTATCAATCATTATACATAATGATAATTCTGGTCACAAGTCACAATTAAATTATCAGTGTGGAAATTGGAGATTTTTCAATAAAGTATTAAATATTCTAATTTCCAAATGACAAAGCCTATTTAACAAAATACTCGAAAGCAAATTTTCACCTTCAGCAATTAAATTGTAAGAATATAATTGAAAGCATATTTAAGAAGTTTAGATTTGAAGTAAATGGTATATCATCGTTATGACTCTCACTCAAAAATTCAAGCATATATAAATAATACTTTATATTTGATAAGTCGCTAAGTAATAATAACCATTAAAAATAGTATAGAGACCGTGCATAATTAAATCCTTAAAAATATACTGAAATTTAAATTATTATTATTGGAATACATTTAATTTGGGAAATTAAATTCAAATTAATTAATTAAAATATCAAAATCATGGCAGTTAACTTTCAGGAAACCAAGACAAAATGGTACTTGTTTGAAAGAAAATTAAAAATTAGCTGGACTCTACTATTGGTGGTAACCCTCTATCGCATCCCTGAAGAGAGATAAATCGATTTTAATTTTTGGTGATTTGTTTATTCGATTTTAATGCCAAAATTAAAATCGATTTATCTCGCTTCAGGGATGCGATAGAGGGTTACCACCAATAGTAGAGTCCAGCTAATTTTTAATTTTCTTTCAAACAAGTCCCATTTTGTCTTGGTTTCCTGAAATCTAACTGCCATGATTTTGATATTTTAATTAATTAATTTGAATTTAATTTCCCAAATCAAATGTATTCTAACAATAATACTAAAAATATTCTTGGGTATCTTATATAAGATTAATATTTATTTATGATTTTCAATTGAGATTGCTGTATGTTGAAATTTGAAAACAATTAATTTTTTCTTGCTTTTGCAACTTATTTGTTCAAAAATATCTATATTTTTAAAAAATATATTTATTTATTGTCAACATTTAATTTCATTTTTTATTTAGAAAGACATGAATAAATATTTGTTATTTATCTATTATATTATTGAAATCTCTAAAATTAAAAAATTAATTTGAGTATAATAAAATGATATTCAATAATACACAATAATGAATAAATTAAAATAATTTTAACAGAAAAATAATTCCATTTTTAATTAAAATATCAAGTAAGATTAAAGGATATAAATTTATAAAAATTAATAAATTAATTAAGAAATGGGCTAATGTAATATAAATACGAAATTTATCACTTGAGTAGATTATTTATATAATAATATATAAATTAAACTAATTCTTAAACAAAATAATTATAAAAATATTTAGATAATGACTTATTATATAATTCATCATATTTTTATAATAATTTAAATATTTCAAATTTAATTATCTATTTTGAATGAATATTTTATCTTTTCAACTTTTAATGTTTAGTTTATTAAGAATATGCTGCATCAGCAATATTTAAATTGAACGTTACTCTAGACTAATAAGATGTCTGCCTAACTTGAGCTATAGAATCAATTTCAGCAACTACAGAAACAGATAACCCAGTGAATTTAACAAGGTCACATTTCGAAATAGTTTATGCTGTATCACTATATTAGGTTCTTATGAGAAAGACAATATAGCCTTTGTTAATTTATCATTTTAATCTTGGATCAGTTAAATTGTACATAGTATGAAGTTTATAGGGAAATGACCTAACAGATTAAATAGTTACAATTCCTAAGACTTCTGCTGAATACTTGATTCCTTTTTACAATATCTGTTCTAGTATATGATACTCAATAAACCTCTCTGTTAATGATGAAGCTTCAATACAATCAATTATAAGAACCTCAAGACCTTCGAATGATTTTATTATAGCGTTTGCTCAAGTTTTAACTGAGGAGGTGATTTTCATTTTTAGGGTTGACTACTAGTATTCAAATTGGGTTGATCTAGGTAAAGTGCTTAACCTCCAATTATATTTTGAAAAAGAATATGAATATGGGCATGAGGTTGCTGATTTTAAATCCCCAATTAATAACATGAATTTATATAAAGACAACGATAATTTATTCAGCTGGTGATAATGATCCTGACCCAAGTGATCTTTTATTTGTGGTGTACATTTGATTGATAATGAATTGAATCCATATTGCTGGAATGGCTTTATTTCTGAATTAATTCAATAATTTAATACACTTTAACATATTTTTATAGCAATGGGAAGTAATCTAAATGATATCGATTAAAAATGCTAGTATGATTATTAAGGGGATATCTGGACTCTAGTAAATGTAGAAAGCAAAGCATCCACATTAAATGATAAATTTTATTTGTTCTAAGGTAGACTCTATTATACTAAAAAATTCTTGAAAATAAATAAACTGTTATAAGACTAGGATTACTTTGTAGATTTATTTTTAGAAGAGGTCAATATTTAAATATCCTTGTAGAAAATAAATTTCTTAGTTATTACTCGAAAAGTCTTTTCGTTACGAAATTATATAGTAATTACAAAGTTCAGCATATAAAAGCTCACTCATTTGGTATTTACTCTAAAGCCAATAAAATTGCTATAAATTATATATAGATAAACAAGATTTTTGGGAATTAAAATCAAAACGATTATACTTCTAACTGGGGAGTAAATTCAATTAAACACTGTTACATTAAAACAAGAATGGATTAGAGTAATCCATGATGAAGATCTATCAACGAGAGATATTACAAATTCGCTTAATCAAATAGATTTAATTTTTTTAAAGATGATTATTTATACTAATGCTTAAATTAATAAATAAATGGAGATAAAAAAAATACTAAATAAGTGGTATATGAACTAATATATTACTGCAAATAAATCGATATTACAAGCAATATAAATGAATAGATAGCTTTGAAGATGCTTACAGATGAGTTGATTTTATGAAGAAAAAGAAATTTTGATCATGAATTTGGGATTCTACAATGAGACTTATCTTTTTATTGTCAAAATTTTAATACAATCATTATACAATTGGTTGCTATTAGAGCACTGTCTATTTATAAATGCAGACATTCTACATTCATGACATTTTAAAAATTTTAATTTAATGTCCTTATTTATGAAATCCTTCTTCTTCAATGATGAGAGTGAACACTTGTTATTTACAAAGTCTTAAAGTTTCCTGAAGTAATAATGATATTTACCTTAAAATAATAATATTATTTAATTAATTTAACCTAAAACCATTCCTACTTTCTGTTTAAAAGTGAAAAAATTTGTAATTTATCAGAATACGATTGAAAACACTGAAGAATTTATTTAATCTTTGAAACATTTTTTATTTAGAAGATTTCGACTATTAGAACTCTTAGGCTTCTAAATTACAATAGAATCAACATAAGAGCACTTAATTAAAGTATTCTAAGCAGAATGATTGGACATAGCTACTCTAATTAATCTGAAGATATCAAATATTTAAATGGAAAACCATCAGACACATCAGAAGGTTCATTGATGGAACTTATGATCACATATTTATACTCCCCTACTTCCCCTCATGTTCAAATAATCTAATTACCTACTCTGTATTATTTGATCAGGTACATTTCCAACTTGGATGATATTCTATCAAGTTTTAAAAAACAATAAAAATAACACAAGATGATATTGATTATGTTGGAACATACACATTGGTATATATTGCCACAATTACTAACGATTAAAGTATCTTTAACTAAATTTACATAGAATTAGTAATATAAAATAAATCAATCACCATCTAAAATTGGAGATTTTGGAACTTAGTATACTCTTTTGACATTCCATGATAATATTAATAAAATAATAAAGAACGGGAAATTATTTTCTTGTAAATATTTAAAATGCAAAAAAAGTAATGACTTATATATTTATGAATTAAGTTTTATCAATAAAACGTGAAAAAATGCGTCAAAGTGATATTGTATATTGTACGAATTTAATAAAAATTTACTGGCAATAATTTAGCTTATTTATACTTTAATTATTTTCTGAAAGACAAAATCAATTTTTATTGATCAGATGGAATATATAATGCCTGAATTTATTTTTAATTTATTTATATTTTGAAATGTTAATTTTTAAAGCATGAGAATATTTTAATTCCATCGCAGTTTATAATCTAGCATGTAAAGTTAATGAAATTTATTTTATAAACAAAAAAATTGGCAATCTTTCCAATCATAAGTCTTGTTATTGAATTGTAAAATATATTATACTTACTTAATGTTGGAGTCTTCAACTTGTGCATTCAATTAATATTGCCTGAAAAATTCATATAAAAAGGCATTTTTTAATTTATCTTTAATTTCTAATTATATTAGGTTATTTTATATTAATTTAAGCAGTTTTTTATTATGAAAAATATGTAATCAATACTTTGTAAAATGTCATTAAATAGTAATATGGAAGCTAGACAGTAATTTCTTTTGTGGATTTATTAGATAGATCAGATTAATCAATTCTTGCTTCAACAAATTGGTTCACTTTAAAATTCTGATGATCAATGATTACTATAACTGCAAGCAATCAAACGCATAATATGTTGAGAGTTATTTATGCATTATTCGAGTCTAAGTTTAATATTATTCAATATTAATAGGCCTACTGTTTACCATAACATAATGATTATTAGAGAAAATTAAGTAGCAGATCTAGACTTAAGTTTTCTTTTTTCTTGAATTATCATTCAGAGCTGCAACTTATAATTTAAATTTTACACCTCAATATTGATAAAATAGAAAAGATCAGCAAATTATTTTTACAAAAATATTTAAAAACGGCATTGATTTATTATTAAGAAATATAATTAGTTTTACTAAGCAAAAAATGAAATTATATAGGGCTAAAAATGAGTGCTCATAATCTAAATACATTAGTCTGTTAATTATGCAATTGTATATTTTATTTATTATTGAATTTTCAGAATCATTTCTGATTCTATGAATAGTCTTAATTCTACAGATAATTGTTATTAGGTAGAAATTTTTAAAGTTTTCGATATTATAGTGAAAATAGAGAAATTTTATATGCGCAATTTCCCCAACCTATATTTTAGATTTGTTTGTAAAACTTTAAATTATTATGCTGATGTAATTTTTAAGAGATAAACAAAATTATCTTTAATGCTCAAGATTTAGAAAATATTTACCAATATTGAGAAATCAAGGAAAGAATATTTGCCTTTCAAAGAGGTTTCTAATAGAAGTAGTTTGATATTATTCATTAAAGCTTTAGTTTAATAATATAGAATTTCGATTCGTTTATTTAAGATTTCATATTACTTTTAAATTTCAAAAATTAATGATCGATAATCAAAGATATAGATGAAATTCTATTAACTATATTATGCACTCAATTATCAACAAATTATGCTTTTCTGCTTGGATAACCTCAACATTAGTTTATCTAGGGATTTAACTATTAGTGGAACTGTTTCCATTAGTGTATTAAATATTGCATCTTATACCTTTACTTGCATAGCAATCGATGAATTCTGATATACATTCCTTCATAATAGATTCATAATTTTAATGGTAGCAAATACTGCATTTCGCTTACCTAACATAGTGACGAGGCTATAGTTATAAATTGAATAAACTATCTATTTAAAATGGATTTATCATAAACTTGTGCTGGTCCATAAAATGAAATCACGTCTTATAATTTATACATTAACAATTTAAATAATAACTCTGTAATTCATGATATTTGATATCATTAGGATGCTACTAAATTTCAGCTCAGTTTTAATTTTGTTAATAAAACTAAAGCAGAGACTTTTTTCATAAAAATTTAATCCTCAAATGGACACACTACAGTTAAATCAATGACTTACACATTTACTACAACAGCTAAAAAAGATTACTTGAAATAAGCTAAGATTAAGATAATTATGAATAAATAATAATAATAATAATAGTGATCTTAATTAACAAAAATTAAAATCTACAAAAAGCGTTGTTACTGCTCTATTCTCCTTCAAATTAAACTCCATTAGCATAAGAGAAATTTTTCTTGTGTTTTTTTTGTCATTAGGGAACTTTTACTCTCATGTACTTCTCCATCGATCCTAGCGCCACTCCTGTAAAATTCAATTTTTAAGATTGTCCTTTGTAACTTACATTTTAAATAAAAGACACTGCACTTTCTGCTCACACAACATATTTTTAATCATTATCTTTTATCTAAGACAATTCATTTTATAATAAAATAATATCGTAAATCTTCATTAAACTTATACAGATTCAATTAATGATTTAGTTGTATTTTGGGCAGACACCACTATTTGTCTATGTATACAAATATTAAATATTTTTTTACCAATTCAAAGGGATATAAAATCATTATTATTTAATTGAAGCAGAAGACACTGATTTGCCAACATTTATCACTGAATTTTATACTGAAACTGGAAGAATGATTTTATCAAATGATGAATCAATGATAGGTACATATTCTATAAAGCTAGTTGGAACATTTAATTTAGTACAAAAAACAACATTAATTATTTCAATTTAACTAAATTTTAATTAAATCTTATTTTAAGCTATTTTTTAGAATGATGGAGACTTGGTCAACTTGATTTTATAATTTTATTTATAAATCCGATTAATTATAAGTTATTCTCTTAAATTAAATATCTATTTGAGACTACAGATGGGTATTGGTCTTCTTTCAAAAACATAGCATCAAAAGAATATTTTTTTTCAAGAATAATTTATCACGTACTAATAATACTTTGGAGATGATTGCTGTGCCTAGAACAGAAAATTGACAGTCAGATGTACCTATGATACAAATGCATAAACTTTGATTACAGTATTAATAATTCAATAATATAATTTTATGCAATCGGGGGTAGTTTAACTACATTCTGAAGTGTTTTTTAAGTTTTTAATTTGCTTTTAATCTTAAAACAATCTCTCACTGCCTTAAATCTTAATTCTTATTCATAAGTAAGCTAATATCTTTGTAATTTAGAATGGCAAATGCTCAGAGTGCAGAGACAATTAATAATATACAGGAATCTTAGGGAAAAAGAAAATGACATAAGCTGGGGACTCTATAATAAGCGTTTAAATATTGACAGGTACTCTGCAGTAATTATTGATGCTTTCTACACCACAACTATTTCAGCATCTACAAAATATATTTTTACACTGTTCTCGGAAACTATCTAAATAAAGCTTACTACCGTTGCCTTTCATTCACATTATATCTTTAGTTCTACTTAAAGAAACAACATAAATGCTATTTATGCGAAAAGATAAGAATATGCTCAGTAAAGCAAATTTAAATATGGAAATTCAATCTAAAAATAGGCTTAAAACTTTGGTTCTGATTGGAATAACAAGAGATGCTTATTTAATTATTGGACCTATAAATCGAATGCAGTACTTTGACATCCATGGTATTTAGATCATTGTAATATAGCAATTATAAAAATATTAGTCTATGCAGTGACTATGTTCCATCCTTATACAATTTGATGATAAGGACCTGCTAATGATAAAGCTTATTAGAAAACCTGCTCTTCAAATGTGTAAAGTGCTCTTATTATTCATCTTCCATCATTAATAGTCAGATTGAATCCTGATTTTTTATTAAGAATTAACAATCCTAAATCATCAATATTTGCAAACCCCCATTTAGCACTAAAATTATAAAATAAAATAAAGTAGTATAGATACAGATAAATTATGTAAAGAACCAAGAATTAATTTTCTACATCCTATTAATGCTATTAATAAACGTAAAATTTTATAAAATTGATTTAACTTGCCAAAGTTTAGTCTTTGATCGAATTTTCTCAAAAGGGTATTTTAAGTGTGCTCCTCTCTATTATCATAATTTTCTCTAGCTTTGATTTCCCTCTACTATTGCTGTTGCTTCTTTCTATGTTGTTTTTTATATGAGGAGATGAGGACTTTCTAGTTCTGGATTCTTTACTTTTCCTTTTAGTCTTTTGAGAAGATACAGCGAAATTATCTTTCTAATATTACCACCTTTAGAATTTAATGATACTTCGGGAAATTATAATTTAATTGGAGAAACAATTAAAATAAGATTTTGATATAATTCATTTATATTAATTACTGTCTTTGCTTATAGAGTTTTTTGATTACAACATTTAATACACAAGGCACTTTAAAAATTGAGATTTAGATTGATATGGAAGTTTTCCTGATTAATGGCTGTCATATATTTAAACAATTAGTTTTGTATTTTATTTTGCATTTCCCCATTCTTAAAGTATTATATTTATTAAATTTTTTTCCTGATTTTACTGATTTTAAGATGATTATTTTAACTATTTATTAAGAACATAGTAAATAAAATTTGACAATAAAATTCTTCTTTAATATTAATAAGAACTTTTTAAAAATAGATTCACTAAAGTAAATTGAAACAAAACAAAATATAATTTTTCCATTTAAAATTGTTAATTCGAACTGATTTGGTGATATTTCATATTGCAGCTCATTTTAATTTTAAGTTATTCACTTCTTCTATTCAGTTCTAGCAATAATGATTTCAAAATTCAAACTTCTTTTCATTTCAATAGTATCTAATTTACCTTTTAAAATGAAAAATTTGTTTAATTCATTATTTATAATTTCATATTATTATTCTAAGATATTGGATTAAAATTTAACTCATAATCTATCTCTTTCTTATTCAGTCATTTCTTTAGCAATATCTTATTGAATATACTCTTCATAGTACTTACCTTTTGGTTGTTGTTATTTTACAAGCTATATTAAATGTGCATGATTCTTAATGTATTTAAAGCTACAGAGCAGACTTATTGCTGCTATAACATGATTCTTATTCCTTTAATAGAATTAGTTAATTTTTATTTTACTTCTGATCAGTATTTATTCTTTAGGAGGTTAAGAGCAGCTATTTGAGAAAACATTTTAATAATCTTAGCGATTAATAATTTAAATTGGATAATATTTTATGAGAGTTTTAAATTTATATTTAACAATAAATATATTTTTACAGTTAATAATTGTTTTTTAATCTGAAATAATTGTATTTCTGCCAAGCACAAAGAAAGAGGTAATAACTTTAAGCAATTTTGAATAATCATTAATGAATATTTTAAGCAATATATTAACAATGCCTCTATTAATATATTCTCTATAATATTTATATATAATATTACTCAAAATAATAAGACTAATGCTAATTAAATGATTCCAAAAGTAGACTACGTATATTTTTTTCATAGAGATTTCCATATTTAAAGCATCTTTTAAAATAATCTAATCTTCTATTCATAATAGTTAAATGCTTGCTCATTTATTAATTATGAAAAATAAGAGGAAAACTGAAAATGAAAACTAATTGAATTTGTAAGTATTTGTTTTACAAAGACAAAATGATATCACTGTCAAGAGTTACCATCAATATATTAACCTTAATATCTTCTGCCATTTTTCAATTCTTTTGTATTGTTCCCTTTTAGTTCATTGGTACTTAGAGCCTTCTGTCTGTCGCTTCAAAAGATTTTTACCAACCTATTGATAGATTATAATTATTATAAACATATTATTTGTAAAATACAAATTTTATTGAGTGACGACTATATTTTGCTCAGTTTTTTCCCCATATTTATTATTATTATTATTAATTAATTGTTAATTACTTATATTTTAATTAAATAATTCATGAATGCTTCATTTTTTAGATAATTAATAATCTAAAGAATAGTTTTTACTAAAATCTTTCTTTAAATGTTATTTTTTTAATTTATAACTTTTTTTTTAATAAAAAACTTACAAATATCTTAAATGAAACAATATTATTAAATTAGGTTGATTCTTAAAGGTTCTGTGGCAATAAGACTATATGGCACACATTCCGAATAAATAGTTCCTCAATTATGGTTTCATTCAATGGGCAAGAATCTATTGCTATCTCAAAAATTTAGCATCACAAAGCTACCAATGATCAAGATCAAGATGACGATCATTGGGAAATAGACAGTGAAATATCAGATGAAGAAATCATCATCCAAAACACTCTAATAAATACCCATAATACCTAATGTACTACAATGACGACTCTAAGACTCGGACATAGAGATTGAGGAATCCCTTGCGCTAGACTAATGCAAGAATGAACTATACAGTTAAGTCTTTGACTGGTACAAAAAGATCTCTCAACCTTAAAAAGAAAAACAAATGTAAAAATTAAATCGTAAAATAACCAACTCAATTAAAGAACTCGATTGGCAAGTTCCTAATTACATATCTACTACAATGACCTCCTTCCAAAAGTGACAAACATTCTCACTCTCCCCATTTTAATTATGCTCGCTTAATATTAAAGGATGCAAAATTTATACATAAAATATTATTTAAACTTCATTTTAACTAGATAAATTTGCGAGTAAATTCATTCTGCTCATTATTTTTCAATTAAGATAATAAATCTACCTATGTTAATAATTATATTTATTTGTGTTTTAATTATATTGAAGTAATCTAGAATTTTCTTATAAAACTGGGATATTTTGGCATACTTTAACTGATTATCTTTCATATTGCCAAACTAATAATATTCATAATTTAAATATGCTGGAACATATCAATTATATTTAATTACGATTTAGCGAGAGTAAACAAATTAGAATAATTTTCTCAATGAATTATCCTAAGAAAAAGTCTAATTTTAATTGGCATTAAATTTGATGAAAAAATTTTCTCTTAAAACTTCGGAATAAATTAAGTATAAAAAAGGGCCAAAATAACAACACTTATTTCATTATTTCATAGAACTACACACGCTAATCAATTTACTATAATTTTAAAAACTAATATTTTTTGTATTCCACAGAAAGATTTAGGCTTTTTTTGATTATTTTTATAAATATATTTTGAAAATATTTATACATGGTACTTAGCAGAAATTTTTATTATTAATTTAAATTTGCTCATTATTAGGGATTATTCCTCCTTAAGAGGCATCACCCCAACTCTTCTTAAATTAATTACAATTAATACTTTGATTGATTTGCCTTAAATATCTTAAAATTCATAAGCTACTACAACCACTATTATAGATTCATTATTGACATAAATATCTAAATCCCTTAATATACGATGTAACAGCTCATTTCTGCTGTTTCTTTCTCTTGTTGATTGTCTCCAACCAACTTTATATTTAATTATTATTTTCAGAGAATAAGCTATTTTCTTTTCAAGCTCCAGTAAAGTCTTAATCGTAAACTCAATACTATCTTTGATTAATCCTTTTCAATATAGTACCTTATCTCTTTTTACAAAAGAATGAAAAATTGTAGTTGGTTGATTACTATAGCATTTCTATATCCTTAAAAGAGTAAAAATTGTTATTCTTCTTTTGCACTCTTTAAGTTCACAATGTTCTATAGTTTTTGGTTAAAGGGTATGCTGATATTATTATTATTATTCTTTGTTATATTTAAGTTAATCTTTAGACTAAAGAGAGCAAAAATATGAATTCTTTTAAAATGCAAATATTCAATTTCAGAAAGTCTAATTTTCAAGATAGGAAATTATGCTTTTTAAATCTATAAAAAAAAAAAATAATATTAAAGGCTTAACTTTATAGTATATATAGCCTAATATTATTATTATTATTAGATTATTTTTTGTAAATAATTTTCATTAACAGGTTAACAAAAGTCATTATTTACCAACTGCAAATAAAAATAAATACAATTTTTTAATAATTAAAACCTATATTGCGATTATTATTTAATGATAAATTTCCTAATTTGATATTAACTTTGTAACTTCGTCATTAGAACTTTTGTTAACAATTGCGTGAAGCTTCCAACCAAAAAGTAAAAAGTTATAATATTTAAAATATTTGATGAATTAAATTGCAATGATAATCTATAACTCTATATTAATATAGCATTTAATAAGGATATTTAATTACTTCAACATTTTTCATTTTTAGTTATAATAGAAACAATACTATAATTATTCAAAGCAATTTTTTGTAATTTCTAAAAGTTTCGATAGTTTAAACTTTATCAATTTATCGTTTATAGAGACTCTATCTAAAATTATTGGTCATTACTTTAGATTCTAGTCTGTAGTTTTGGTTAACATAGATTTCTTAAACACAGATATAATATTCACTATTTATTTTAGGTATTTTACTTGAATAATTCGAATATTAAAGATGCTCTAAAATATATTAAAATCATTTTAACTTAGCCATATATTTAAAAGAACATTGTCAGATAAATATTAAGTACAAAAGATTAGGAAATTTTTTTAAATCAAAATTAGAATAAAAACATGCATATAATTGAAAGTTTAAAAATAAATCTCAATAATAACATAAAACATATTTAAAAAATGATAGTGTTTTTAAATTAATCTCTCATAATATACTAACTAGCCTAAATCATTATTTTGCTGTAATTATATTTATTAAGAATTTCTAATAAAATTCTGTTTTTGAGAGCAAATACGTAAACCCTAAAGCCCCGATAGACAAAGTTGATAAGTTTCAAAGCGTGATAAATTCTGTGATAAAATTTAAATAGAAAATAATATATGGATTCGAAGAAATCTAATATAAACATATATGATTATCACATATCATCATCAATACAATGTTTTCTTTGATTATTATTTGTAACGATTTAAAAAAAACAAAAAAATAGACAGAAACCGTAAATATCACAATCTTTAAAAAATTAAATAATAATAATAACCCTAAGATTAACTCACAAAGACTTCCACCCAAGGAATTGTGATTTGGGAAAAATTAGACTCAATAAAAGCCATCTGTTCCACATTATGTAAGTAACTTTTGTAGCTTTTGTTTAAGACCTAAGTACCACTTCTTATGATCAACCAAAAACTTTTTGGCACAAAAAACACTTTTAAATAAATTTGCTCGAACAAGGAGAACTTTTGAATTTGGGAAATTTTACAATCACTATGTTGAGCCACCAAATAAAATGGCTTCAAAGTGAATCAAGACTTTTGCCTAAAAATCTCGAACCATGATGGGAGGTTGAACTTGGTCCGATTTTCAATTTCTATCTAGATATTATTTTCTCTATAAATAACCATACACCCCTCCAAAAATCTGAGAAGAAGGAAAAATGATTGGAACTTACTCCATGCAATTCAATCCAAAATATACTTTTTCCAGATAAAAGCATTAATGAATGATAAAAGTAAGATTGTGATGAATGTTGGACCCGTCATTGATCTTATGAGTGAATTCAGGGGCAAGGCTCATTTAAAAATGAAATTTATAAAAAACTCAAAAAATCCAAGGTTCTATTGGCTATATCAACAATATCCTGATAACAACAAACATATTACAATTGAGAATGTGCATTGAAGTGAGAGTGAAATTCAAAGGGACGCCTTTTCGAAAATCGCAGTCAATGTTTTGGAGTTTCCAAAATGGCTTTGGATTATATAGTCCAGACTGGATTTTAGACCCCTAAGAGGAGGTTTCATATAAAGTTTTAATTTTGAAGAAGGTATTCAAGAAACCGACTTGATTTTATGTTCATAAGGAATCATTATGGATTAAGGATTAGACTTAATGAAGAAATAGCAATCTTAAGTAAAAACCATACTAGGCAGGACTTTATGAAACTCCTTTTTGAAACTTAATGAAAAATACTTGTTAAAATGTGGCTTTTTAAATTTCCTTATTTATCGATATCAATTAAACTTTTTAGTAATTTCACATTTCTTTACTATCATAAGTTTTGGGGTTTATCCATAAATATGATGAATTTTTTTAATGTTTTTTTTGAAAGTGCGTTATAAGAATTCAATGAATCTTTCCTATCTAAATATTTCAATACCATTAAAAATGGTATCAGTTCTAAATTTTCTCAAATTTTATTCTTCTCAGTCATTGAAAATTTGGTTTAATTTATTTTTTAAAGCTAAATGTAAATATAATGAATATATTAGATTAAGTAAAACAAATAGAATAATGGCATTACGTAGCTTTAAAATGCTATTCTTACATGAATAACTCCTCTCCATTTTAATTAATAGCATTAATTTCAATTTAATTTAATGATAATTATTATTTATAGTTTTTTTTTTTATAAATTCACACAAACAATAAAACCGATTCTTTCTCATCTTATTTAGTTCGTGGTAAATTATATTAATATATTTAAATTTTCCTCTTCTATCACTTAAGATTTGATCTGAAAATGATTTAAGATTTTTAAAGTTAAATTACTATTATATTGATTTTCAAATTGCTAAAGTATTTGTTATCCAACGAGTATTCTCTCTAATTTTAATGAAAATTATATAAAAAAACATTTATTAAGCCTTATTCTCACTCTTTCAATTCCTCTTTCATTTATTAGTATTTGTTAACTTTAAATTTAATCCATTTTGGTTTATATATGGCAACTAACATATTAAAGTCTCAAACTTCTAAGCTAACTCAAAGTTTAACATTCAAGATTCCATTTCATTAAAATTTTGTTTATTTTTTTTTAAAAGATTTCTACATAATTACAGATTTTTAGTTTATTAAGGGATTTTACAAGTAGTATTTTTGAGGATTAATATGGTCTATTTGAATATTATTTTCATTAGTTGTTTACTTTTACATATTTTTTATCAATAAACTATAATTTATAAGAGATTTACAATTCAAGAATAAAATTTATTTTAACTAATAATAATTTATTATGTTAATGATTACACTAGAGTTTCTTATTTTCTACTGCATTATGTAAATTAAACTTATCAAATATTTCAACAACAAAAATATTTATATTAGAGACAAAATAAAATAAAAAGTTTTACATTTGCAAGTTTAATAAATGACAATCATTTCTGTTAAAATATGAAAATAAAAAAAGAGCATATATCCAACCTTAATACACTACCAAACAGAGCACTTCAGACAGAGTCACCAAAATAATAAGCTTCACGGAAATTGCTCAATAATTATACCCTTTTATCTTAAACAGATAAGAGTAAGCCAAATCACAATCGTGAAACTTTAGTATAATGTTCGAATTATCATTCAGAATGGACTAGTTGACTCTTTTAAATTTAGATATCAGATTTTTCTTATAAGTTCCAGGATTTCACCTAACTACTATTTTCTAAAGGAATTAATTAGAGTATTATTACAACTAGTTATCATAATCAGTTCAGATCAACATCTAAAAAATCAAGAGAGTCAACACAATCCACTTTTTCTAAAACAACTTCAATCAAAGTAGTCTAGATTAAATAGTTGAGTAAACTAGAAAACTGCTATCGTCCATTTTCAACTACCAGATAACCCTACAAAACATCACTCCCAATTATCATTAAAGAATCTATAGCTCAAAGGGTTAAACCAGCTTAAGGGCTGAACCAGTATACCTTGCAGCAAGTAGAAGATAGGACAGAGTTTACATGAATAACTCCAACAATAGCAGAGCCGTTATGGCTCAATATTCTGACACCTAGGGACTGTTAAATAATAAGGGTGACAAGGGAAAATTGTATTTATTAAAAATAGGATTTAATTAAGGATCCTAGAATTTAATAATTATAATATTCATGATTTATAATGTGAAAACTTTAAATTTAATCAAAAACTTAATATAGTAATACGAATATTTAAAGAATAAATGCAGGTGGAGATAGAGCACTCATTGTAAGTTACAAAAAATATATCTTTAATTATTTAAAAAAGTGGTCCAACCTGGTAAGACCACAGGTGCATCTAGAGTGGTGCTTAGCAGAGTGACAGAGAGAGCAGACATAGAAGTTGAATTTGACGATGAAGATGAAGAAGAGGATGATTAAGAGGAAGAATAGCAATAATCAGAGAGATTTCCATTTTTGATTTTCATAATAAGTTTTATTATTAATGATTAAAATAATTAATTAATTAAAGTTTTAGTATTATAAATTATAATATTATTATCTACTTGTAGACTCCACCAATATCAAAAGACATAGTAAAGAGAGAGCCTCTTTGATTTATAGAAAAACTTGCCAAATCCAGGTCAATTGGCTACAGTGTTTCCTTAGAAAATTGGGAACAAATGATTGAGTTCTGTGAGTTTATTTTAGTATTTAAAATCAATTCAGCTTATATTACTTTTATATAGATAAAATAAAATTAAAAAAAAGTTAGTATACCAAAAAGCCTTTGGCTTCATTAAACACATAAAGTTCAACACAAGTAATATCTAAGAGTTGAAAAAAACAAGAACTTGTTTACTAACGAAGTATCCAAAGCGTTAAAACAGATGAAATCGGAGCTATTAGAGAAAAGAACATCTTCTTAAAAAAACTCAAAAACGTCAGATGAATGGCAATCAAATATAGGCTTTTTAGACGGACTATGAGCCTTTTTTAGTCAAGTCACCTTCAAATTCAAGGTTTTTACATTGCATTCAGGCTGTAAAGAAATATCTTGTTTAATTTATCATCACTACTTTTAAATCTTATTTATTTAAGTTAATCTATTTAAATTCATAATATATGATAACCATTTCATTAAACTCCTTTGAAAAAAAATGATAGATGATCAAATAATCATCTTTAAAACAGAAAGAAATACAACGGAAACGGATGAAGAAATGTACAAGAAAATATAAGCGAAAAAATCCAAAAGAATAAGCAGAAGAAATTCCAGTTAAAACTCACTTGCATACAGGACATGATAGAACCTGTGATATAACCTATTACACACTTAGGTGAGTTAATTATTAATTTTATTATCTTTGTTCTTTAGCAAATATCAATCCTTCATATTTTCAGTTGTAATTACTGATAGCGTTTTGATTTGTAAAACTGTTCCAAGAAACTAGACATAATCCATATAAATATAAAAAATGATCCCTGTCAATTAATTAGGAGTGTACTGTTAAATCTTAATAAGAGCTCATGATAACAGCGCTTGATATATTTGAAATTAAAAAGCTTTCATATTAAATATTTTTAATTATTGTTTTTATCTTAATACAAAATGATAGATTAATCTTATTATTTATTACTATTCTGTAGTGAATCGGGATCATATAAAAAAATAAATATAAATTAAATATATAATTTATAAATTGAAAGTTATGTTTAATTCATATCAACCTTCAAATATTGAATTTAATTTTTAAATTTCTTAATTATTGAGTATTAAAGCCTAATATATTTATTTAATCAATTAATGAAACAATCCATTTAATAGTTTTTAATTTAATTTTTTATCTCTTTCTTATCATCTATTAAGTAGACTTCTAATTAATTCAGGCTTTTCTAGCGAATATAAGTTTGAAGAATTCCATCTCTAATGATACTCAATCATGCATTTCAAACATTTGATGAAAAAGCCTTGCCATAATTTTGAACATTACTATCCTTCTCATTTATTATTTAGTAATTCACAAGACAACCCACACAACCAATTTATCTGCCACTTATTCTAAAAATAATCTCCATTCTAACTACTATAAATATATATATGCTTGTAAATATCAGTGTGCCCTCGAAATATTATCTCAGTGCTTTTCCTCTATTCATTAGGAATGTACCTAGTAACACTGCCTTTTCTTTAGTATCACAAACATCATACTTGGATCATGAAACATTTATATTATCGATAAAAATGATGGGTTTATTTTGTTGAATTCTAATTCTGTTAAAAGGATCTTGAAAAAATTAGCCCTGTAATCATAAAAAATAGCAAAAATTATGTATAAAATAAGAATTTTAAGATAAAAATTAGTAAAATAAATGTGAACTCATTATAATTTCAATACTATTAAAAAGCTTTGATTGACAACTTTCTAATTTATTTACATTTTTAGTTAGAAGTAATAAATATGTATCAGCATTTTCATACCAAAAATATTATAAATAACTTTGCTTTATATATGTCTATATATATCCATTTTATAGTTATTTATTTTCAAGTTTTGTCTCTTTTTTAGTTGAATCTTACCTTTGCATTTCATATCCTAAATTATAACATTTATTAATACGATTAAGCTGTAATTAGTTGTTCCCTATTGTTAAAATGCTACCTATGTCTTCATTTTAATCTATTCCAATATTGATAAGAAAAATAAGAAATTAACTATCATAAACTCAATCTTACTTATAAAGTTTAGCTACGGGATAATTTTATTTTAGGCAAAAATAGTTCATACACATTAAATTTTCTCATGAATAAGAGAATTGAAATCTTCTTTCAATATATATTTCAAATAAATAAAAAAATATCATTTTGCAAAAAATTACTAAATTTCGTTCTAAATTCATTGTATTACTCTTAATAATTAACAATAATTGTTGCCTATTATATACTTATTTTATTTATAAACGTAATATCATATTAATTTACAATAAATTCGTTGAAATTGATAAAGAAAAATAAAATCAAAAAAAGTTTAATGTAATATTTTAAAATCACTTTTACATTATTCATATACTTTAATTCTTAAAAATAAATGTTCCCCTTTAATATATAGTATATTTTACAGTACTATAAACAAAAGCTCTCTATTTTTATAAATAATTTATCAGTCTGCAGCTGTTGAATTCTTGCTCAAACTTTATTCTGTCTTTGATAAATTTGACTGTAACACTCCTAAAAGCTACCGACACAACATAAATCTTTCTGATTGACTTTGAATAATAATAAAATCCCAATAGGTTTGTGCATTTTCTTATTGAAATTATTATTTTGTTTATATCAACAAAATTATGAAAAATAATCGTATATCGGTAAATATAATTTGATATTAATTTATATAATAATTATTCGTATAGATGGCAAGAGAATTAGAATTTTAGACAAGCTTTATCTTCATAAAATTAATCTTCTCATCTTGCTCCATCTTATCATACTTATTATAATGTTCCTCTCTTTTCTATTGTATTTTGAGGTCTTAGTTTTCTGATTTCTTCATTCTTTCTGGTGAGTATTGCTGAAATATCATATTTTTAGATTTGTTTTTGTAACTTAAATTTTTAATTGAGTAACCACCATCTTTAGCTTTCATTTTAATACAATTTATTATCAATTTAATTTATCAATTTCCTATTATATATAATGAATCCTAATATATTCTTGGGAACATAATAATCAATTGCATGAGCAGCTAACATTACCTCAAAAAGATAAGGTATCTTGGGTACTTTTATAGCATTCTACAAGATATTTTGAAAATTTGAATATAATTCTGCTCTGGTAACAAACGTCGTTATCCCCATTTGGATGATATAATGACTTAACCTTTTAACTTTTTATTTTAAATTTCAGTATTCTACCGAAATATGAACTAGAGTCAAGCAAAAACACCCTTAGATTCTATGACTAAATATAAGGGGAGATTATATGCTTGTATGTTTTACTTAGTCAAGCTTCCCATGAGTGGAGATAAGTGACCATTTTTGTTTTACAAAGAATTTTTTTAGTCATTTTCTTAGGCTTTCTCACATATTATATCACATTGTTTCTTTTGTTAGATCGAACTTTTTTTCTGCAAACAGATGTCACTACTGCCTATTCCTATTTTATATATTGGTAATTCCTATATTTTCTCGATTCATTAAAGTTGACTTAACAATTTTTATTAATATTTTCAAAATTAAAACAAAGATTTACGACATCCGATTAGACTGATTGAGGATTCCTCAATAATTACATGAATGACTCAATATTCGCTCGTAACTCTAATAATACAATTAGTTACTAATATGCCACCTTTTATCTTCAGTATGACTTGCTGGTACCAAATTAAATAGCCTCAATATATTGTTTTGGAATTTGAGCAATTCATAGCTATCAGCGAGTACAAGACTTTGTATTATTACTTTATTTTTAAGTTATTATATGTTCTTATTAACGGTAAAAACTCTTCAGTAGTAACAAATAGAAATGCTTCTCTAATTCATAAATTAATATGGACAAATACAAAATAAAAAAACAATCTTCTTAATAAGTCCAAGATTTCTTGTAAAATAGCTCTTGCTAGAGAAAGAAAAAAATAATACCCGACACTTTTGGAGTATTAGTACATCAAAAAGGTATTTGCTATGTTTACTATCATAAATTGTATTCAGTATATTAATTTTATATTCTTATCCAAACTAAACCTTCCTATGTTCAAATTGTTGTTGTGTCCGTGCTATCAAACAATTATGATGAGACTTATTCAGTGGAGAATAAACATGAACTTCTTAGGTAGGATTTAACTTGTGAGAAGATTTAGACACCACTCACACCAATAAATGTTGATTTAATTATAATAAGGTTCAAGTATTTTAAGGATATAAATATTGTTGGAAGACGAAAAATTGTTATAAAATAGATTATAATAATGATGATGTAAACTAAAAAATGATTATTAGCTGAATAATTTATGATAAATATAAAATGTATTATCTAAATATTTAATTATTTGTAAATAATTTTTAAACGATCATATTATTACAACATGACAAACTATACTTTTATTTATTAATTAATAATTATAAATTAAGAATGTTTTGGTACTCTCTTAGATTTTGCCAATTAATAATAGTTTAGTTTTTTCATTTCCATCTTCTTCTATTTTTTATCAATCTTGCACTTAGACTTTTTTCTTTAAGTCTCCCACTAAAACCTATAATTTATTTTCTGTGCATTTGGTCTTTGTTAGTTAAACTATTTCTGAAATAATTATATAATATTTAATGGTATGATTTAATTCAATTAGAATATTAAAAATTAATAATTAAGTTATTGAATATTATTAAATTAGAAAGTTAATTGCTAGGTGGTACTAACCACTTAGGACTTTCTAATAGAGCTTTCTATTATACTAAGGCCTACCGAGGGCAGGTAGGGGGTTGCTGGGCGCAACGCATGAGGGGCCAGTCGGCGGGGTTCAATCTGTCAGCAATCACTCTTCGAGTGAGCTCGATCCTAAGATTTCCCTGCATTAGATGAGTTTCCTGGCTTGAGTTCAGTTTCCTAGGTAATAGGGAGCAGGATGGAGGTACGCTCTGCCTCCAAAAGTGAGAAGATGAAAACCATTGAAGCCAACGATAAGGAATTTTCTCCCACACCGGGTTAGGGTGCTGAAGCTACCACAGCGAAAGGATAGGGATTACGTTTCCCAGCAGCGGTGGGACCGGTAAGCGTTTTTCTCCATCTTCTGTCACTCTGGTTGAATCTCACGAGCTCTGTCCCTCAAATGTCGAAAGACGTGGGGTGACATCTTGATTTTGGGATTAGACTAGGTGATAGCGAGGATGGTTTTTTCGGAGTTTTCTACTTCATGACTGCCACGTCACGGAATTGCCACGTCAACTCACTCAGATACGTCTACGTCACGACTAAGATTGATGGTTTGATTTTAGTATTAAACAGTGATATGTTAAATTTATTTGATTTTAATCATTAAACACAAGTTATTGAATCACTCTTTTAGTGAGATTTAATTAATCTTTTGTAACTAAAATTAATGTTAATTTGTATAAAAAATAACAACGAATTATTGATTGAATCAATATTCACAGATATTCTAATTATTAATATTTATTTCTATTACTATACCCAATTAATCCCTTCCGTCGCCTACATAAATATGCTCGTTCCCCTTTATTTTAATTGAAATGATCTTAAATTAAAGTTCTTGTATCAAGAACTTCTAATACCACTAATGTTGAGTGAAGAAGATAGTATAAATCCTCCCTCTCTTTTTCAAACAAAAGAATCATCTAAGAGCCCTTCTCAAAGGATAGGAATCTTAGACACACAATTCCTTTGAACTCTTTTTATTAAATTTCTATATTGAAATCACCTGTTAAGAAATTCATTCGTTAATTGTATCTCTTACAGTATCTAAATCTAATTTATATTAGTCAAAAGAGCTCTTAATTTTCATAAGTTATTCTATTTTTTTTTGAAAAATAGAAATATTAATTTATTCAATGAACTTCCATTAAATTTGAAATCAAGCAATGGAATATATTTTTTTGCCTCTAAATTTTTATCCAAATTCATTAACTCAATTAATATCTAAACATTCTAAACATTTTCATTATAAAAAAACGAAATGATCTTAGAAATCTCTGTCTTTTATTTTATGATTGACTATACCAAAGTTATTAAAACATTTAAATTTTTATTTGACCACTTCCATACTAACCAGTTTTATTCATTTTTTCACAAATTTATATATCTTCATTCAAATATTCTATAATTTTAAAAATTAATTTAAGCCATTCTATTATATTTCATTATTATTAAATAAGGAACAAACTTGTGAGATGTGTGAAAAATCTCTCGAGTAATACGAAAAAGTTCCTAATTAAACAGGGTTATTTCTAGAACCCTGAAGGCGGTTTTGAGTTAGCTTATAACTAGTATCTCGTTGAGAGCTAGGATTTAGAAATAGTAGGTAACACTATTATGGGTAGAGCAAGTGAAACATCAATACAAGATGAGTATGATGATTATTATAAACATTCCATACTTCTTAAGAGGGATAAGTATCAAATACCCTATTTTGTGTACGACTGCGAATGGGTCAGCTTACTAAATTTAACAGGATATGAAGAAAGTAAACGGAAACAAGAACAAGAACAAAGACGTAAGATAGAATATCCTTCTATAGCCTGAGATCTGGAAAAATACTGGTCAAAAGCGAATCTGAGGCTAGTTCTGAACCAGGCGACTGGTCTGATGAGGAGGACTTCGACTCCTTTGGCGAAAAAGACACCAAAGATAATTTATATTTTGTGTCACTTTTCTACAATTATACCGAAGGAAGACACCTCCTCACGACTAACAAATCAAAGAAAAAGACTTTAACAAGAATTTGAGAAATACAAAATGTAGTTCTATCAGTTAAGATAGAAATCCTACTTTGAAAAGAAAGAACAAAAAACAAACTTTAAATAGTCGCCCTACACAAAAAGTTTCTTCAACTCAAAGAGACTAGAAGCTTTTCAGCAACATTTATAAACCAACTTATTAGGGGGAAAGGCCACGTCAATAATAAGTAACAATCAAAGCCTCTCACTAATAGACTCGAACAATAAATAGCTTATTTCTAAATAACCTAACACGATACAACAATCCGACAAGATATTGAAGGTCAACCATCTTTTTCAGTACTAAATAGGGAAGATTCAATCTTCTCCCTATTAGATAGAAGGTCACATAATACGTCACACATCGGTATATCCGATCAGATTCTGGACAGAAATAAAATACCAACGACGATACCAAACATTATCATATAACAACTCCATAAGTTCTATCATAGAGTACTTAACAATAAATTCGAATAAATTCACAAGTGGGATAACAGAATGAATAGCCTAGGAAAGCTAATTCAGATAATAGACGACCAAGAAAAGACATTGCAAGCCAAACTTTATAAGAAAGATGAGGAAAATATTATATCTCTATTTCATGTTTGGAAAAGAAAGAAAACGAAGATGACACAATAAAGTGAAAGATACAGAATAGAGAAAAAAAACATTTCAAGAGTCAATCATGGTTTTCCAAAGACTTCCACTAACAACTGAGATAAGTAACAGTAGAGAAGAGTAACCTAAGAAAAGGGAAAATGAAATGGAAAAACAAGGATATTCAAGCATCAAAGACACATAAGTACAAAGTAAAAATGAAAAATAAATTCGCAGAGATTCTGAAGTAATACCCAGAAGTATTGACACTAACTAATTGAAAGGGTTAGACCCTTATATATTAACATATATTTTAGATCGGGGATCCCTAGAGGCCTCAATATGATAAAATTATTATTATAATTATATTTCCTTATTTATCTATTTTAGCAATATTGATGGGCAAATTAAATTGTATAAAGATAATATAATCATAATTAAAATATATATTTGACTCGTTTTAAAATGATCTTATACTATTTATTCAATGTGAGGATAGTTAATAGCCACAAGTCTAAACTATTATGATAATATAAATTTTAACTTTGTTAACATTTTTACATATTTAATAGCCAATGAAGCCTATGATGCATTTAAGTAATGATACCAGCAGAAATAAGTCTGATAAAATCATCATCCTATTTATCTTTTGTATTAATCCTAAAGTAAAATTAATAATATGCAATCTTGATGTTGTAGGAATACATTCGAAATTGGGAAATTAAAATTAATTAAATTAAATTTATATCAAAATAGTGGCAATTAAAATTGTCCAATTTAAAAGATTTTGTGCTCATTCGATAGAGAATTTAAAATTAGCTGAACTTTATTATTGGCGGTACTATTTTATCGCATCCCTGGAGCGAGATAACTCGACTTTAATGTGAGGGTATAATTTAATGAATTTAGAGGAGTTTAATTAAAGTCGAGTTATCTCGCTCCAGGGATGCGATAAAATAGTACCGCCAATAGTAAAGTCCAGCTAATTTTGAATTCTCTATCGAATGAGCACAAAATCGTTTAAATTGGACAATTTTAATTGCCACTATTTTGATATAAATTTAATATAATTAATTTTAATTTCCCAATTTCGAATGTATTCCTATAATAGTCATTCTATCATATACAATAAAACTATATTGAATATTTTCTAATTAATTCATTAATGAAAAAAATATTATACCAACCCAGAGTTGATTTGCTTTTCTTCTAAACTTTTTCGTTAATTGCTCATAATGTTAATTTTAAAGATAAATTAAATGTTTTTACATAATTATTGTAATTTTAAACTTTTCTAAATTAATCATTTAGATGTTTAATCATTAAATAATCTTAGAAGATAAGGTTAAAGATCATTAATATATTAATAAACTTTCAATTTTTAGTGAGGGAAATTATAATACTGAAGAATCAAGAAGAAAATACAAGGAATCTCTACTTTTGATTAATGAAGTTATATTCTTAGTAAATATCGCTATGTGCGGATATTCTTATTTTATTGAGAGTAATTAGATTTTTTTATTATTATTTATGACATATTTTTAATGTAAAATTTATAAGTTTCTCTTTATATATTAATTTTTCATAAATTGTAATTCTCGAGTTACATTAAATGTTTAATTAATATCCTATTTCTTCAAATCTGTTGTCATCTCTTCATACTTTAAATCTTGCTATTCTACTTATTATTATAATTATTTAAGTTATATCTTTATCAAGATTTAATTTTCTTCTTATACTCCGCTATTTATTTCTTTTAATTTATTTTACATTTAATGGCAAAAAACTCTCTCAGCGTGATCTATCAAATTATTTGATTGTTTTTTATCTTTTCAATGTGTTTTTGCCCTCAATGAAATGATTGCATATTCATCATTTATCCATTGAACTGGTATTACAGATGCTTGGCCAATATCCTTATATAGGGATAAAGATAGCAGTAATTTCTAATATATGAATATACTTTAACTTATAATCTATAAAAGTAATCAAGTTCTTTGAAATTCTATATTATCATCAATTCTTATCTTAAGGTCCACGACAATTTTATTATTCAGGAAGTATTTTTTGAAGTCATCAGCTAAAATCAATAATCATTGCTTTTATCACTTAGATATATCCAAAATTGATTAAAGTTTTGATAACTAATGCAATTTATTTATATATTTATTTAACTTGTTGCAAATAAAATTATTATTATTTTCAATAAGAAAATTGAATTATCTAAATGATCATTAATAATAAAGTTTTTTATTAAATATTTTTTATAAAGTAAAAATTGTTAATTTAAATAGTTTAAAAATTATAATAACAATTTTAATTATTTTCAAGTAGTGTCCTTTAAAATAACTATTATTTTTGTTTTAAAAATCCATTAATTTTAATAAATAAAAAATGATCAAAATCTATAATAATTTGACACAATAAATAATTATAAATTGTATATTTATATTAGATTAGACAAATCAATTTTTGTAAGTTGATGTATTTAAAAATTTGGGGAGAAATTTCATGCCCATTTTATGATGAAATTTTTTTAGGTAAGTTTCCTGGCAAGTTAATTATTTAAATTATTTTATTCAAAATTTCTTATTTATAATTTATTCTGTTTTACACTAATTAACAAATTTGAGTGTTTTGAATTACAATATATTTATGATGTATTTGCATTTAAATCATGAAATTAAAGATATTATTATATCATTAATTAATCATTAATTTTTCAACTTTAATGTACGTAGATTTATGATAAATATGAACTTTTTTTTAATAGATGCTTATTTATATAAAATAGCACTATTGAATAATATGCTAAGCAACTACCTTCCTTTAATTTGTAAAAAGATGGTAAAGAATCTGCAAGATTTGTTTAAATATTTAAGTTAATTAATTTCTTAAATATAAAAACACAATGCATTCAGAGCTAATTTCCCATGGTAGTCCAACCTCTCCGTATAATGTGAGATATACCAAATATGCTCAACCGGGCACTCATTTTTCTACAATTTTATAAAGGCCTTCATATCAGATTGGCTCTAATATTAGTTTTATGATTGTTTTCATCTTGATGGATGGCTAGTTGTTTTTATATATCCCTTTGACGCCAACAAAGCAAAGCTCCATCCCATACTATATGTATCTTTCTTGCCCTTTGTAGATATTTCCTAGTATGTTTTGGTTATACAATAGTTTCTATTCATCTATAATTGCGTTTTTAAGGAACGAAAGCGCAACTTCAGGTTTACTATTCGATACCAACATAAACAAATAGCCCTCATCTTGTTTAAGGTGCATGAGAATCTCTTTTATCTGTTAATCTTATATGCAGTTATAAGGTAATTTAAAGCAGTTTAATTGCCATGGAAGTTCCATTACAACAGTCCGGAATAATTTTCTTGATCTTAGCACTTATTTTTTTATGTATTTCCTCCAAAATTTCGTTAAATCAAAAATTTAATTAAATTATTAATTTTATTTTACTTAGAATCTTATTAATAAATTACATTGTCAAAATATATACAATTGAAAGTTAGAATTAAAAAGTTCAATTAAATTTTCACAGATTTATTTAATTATAATTTATATAAGAAATAGCTTTTTACAGTACAAAATCTTGAATGGGGAAAATGAGAAGTAAATAAAATCATATATAAATAAATGAATTATTAATAAGTAATTATTATCCAAAAGCAAAATAATTCTGAGGTAATTAAAACATGTTTCAGATTTATTTTTAAGTAAACATTTATATTTCTGAATTACTGAAGTTAAAAATGATATAATAAAATTAGATGCTCAACACTTGTAAATAATTGAACGGGTGTTAGATTAAAAAAATGACAAATAATGATTCTTCAAGATTATTTTAATTAAAAGTGACAATTAATTTTATTATATTTTTAAGCAAAAATTATTTCAATATATTATTAAAATAAATAATACTCAGTGAATACATATTGTTGAAACGAACAATATAATTTTTTAAGAAAGTAAAAATCTTTTCCTGTCAATTTTTTCCTTCGTAAAAATTTAACCTGAAAATTGTTCATATCTTTTAAGATATCTCTTCGTGTAACATTTATAAATGAGGGGGGGGGGGGGTCAAAGTCGGTACCACTCAATTTTTGAAATCCTAAGTCGGCCATTTGAAGAAAAAATTTTTTACCCAAAAAACCTAAGTCGGTACCACATAAAAAAATTTTTTTTTTTATTTAATAAAATAAAAATTTATTTTAAAGTTTAATAAATTTTTATATTATGAACATTTATTAATTTAATTATATAAAAAATTTTAATGTAACAAAAAAAAAGACAGAAAAAAACAAATAAAGTCTAGATGTTGAAGTGTAAGAAGAAGATGAAATCAACAATGAAAATACAAGACTTAGAAATTTTAAATGTACAAACTATATTGAAAGTTAATTGTTTTAACTTAAAAGATATATTAAATATATTTATGGTTCATTAAGCGATGAAAAATTGCATTACTTTTTAATGCTCTTTGGAGAAGACATGTCAAAATGAAAAAAGAAAAACCAGATGAATCATAACTTTCAGTGCCTCATAAAATTTTTTGCTTCAGTCAGTGCTAGTAGTCCTTCTCTGGTCTTCTGGCTATAGCTGGCTCATGAATCTTCAAATCTTTATGGAATTAGCCTAAAGTCTATAAGGAATATCAGGGTGCCTAAAAGTCTATCTTTAATCTAAATTTGTGGATGAAACAAAGCTAAAGTGTCAAAACAGAACAATGTTTTAAATCTTGATAGAATATTTAAAGATCCTTTTAATATTAATGTTTGGCTGTTCTGGTAGTGAAATTATTGACAATTTTAAGTGGTGCTACTGGAGAAGGATCAAAATTTTAAAAGGAATTGAACTTAGTGAATGAATTCTTAGATGAGATTTTGAATATATTATTAATTACTTAAAATTTTATTGAATAAATAAAATATTTCTTTATGTGGCACCGATTTAGGATTTTGTGTGAAAAAAATCTTTTTCAAATAGTACCGACTTAGGATTTCAAAAATTGAGTGGTACCGACTTAGACTTCCTCCCATAAATAAGTTTTTTTTGCAATTAGTGTGAGTAAAGTAATTAAATAATATTAATTTTGTGCATGGAATTCCATACTTTATTTTCTGGTTAAAATTATTCAAGAAATTGATTATCATCTCGCTTTAAATAATTTAGTTAAGCAATCTCCAAGTTCCACAACTGTAGTTGTCAAGTCTTTATCGATAATATAATTCTTAAAATTATATCCAACTTGCTAACAATATGTTTTGATTTAAAAAATCAGCTAAATTCTTATGAAAGTTTTATTTTTATTGATTAATTTCTTATTCGTCATCTAATTACAAAGACTTTCAAGAATTATTAGAGCAAATGAGTATATATCTTAAAATTGTAATCCGTTAGCTATCTTAAGAAGTAAAACGTTTATATAAGGGTTTGCTGTATTAGGTTTGAGTTTAATAAATTATTTGAATATATAATTATTAGATTTGAATATTATTTTTTAATTAGAAATTGATTTATTTAATGGCAAAAATGACTAACGTTATGCGGAATTATTCAAAATAAAGACATCACTTTTTACAGAAAATCATTAGGATTATCATTGAAAAAACTTTGAATTTTTGCAAAATTGAATACAACAACTACTAATACAGCAGCAACTACAACAGTAACAACAACAACTTTCAAGTCGAACCCCAATATTTTAAACTAAACTATATCAGAAAAATTTTAACTGCCAATAAATTGGAGCGCCTGTACTTTGAACTAGAGATCAAAATTCCTTGGAGATTCTGTGTTAGGAATAATTAAGACCGCCTTCAAAAACTTAATAGTCTTTGAGAAGTTTTATCAAAAATTCCTGGTTTTATATCTTTATGCATTATTTCATTTTAATGCAATTCATTTATTGCTTCATAAATTCTATATAATGTTATTTAACTTTATTTCTAAATATATTTTTCTTTAAGTACTCCCTAAAATTGCTTTCAAAGTATATTGAGAGAATACTATTTCATCTTCATCCACAACACCAGATTTTTAATCTTGATACTTATATTGGAATTGTCAAATATAATTTGTACTTCATCCCATGGTATAATGATTACTTCTTAATGAACTAGCATTTAATTCTGCCAAATTATAACTTTATCTTGTAAAAAATTGATATTTTAATTATTGGTCAATGAGTGAACTATAATCCACATATAATTATCCAGCAATTTATGCCTCTTAAATTATTTATTTGATTTCCTAAACTAATTTTCTTTTTTTAGTTATAAGAATTTTTACCTATTTAATTTTTTATATCATTCTCCGTAACTTTGATTAAAAAATGGCGTTGTTTATGCATCCTTAATTTCTTCCTTTTTATAATTTTTCTTATTAAATAACTTCATCAAATAATTATAATTTAAACTTGCAAATTGGTCAATATCTATTTCTCTTTTATTTTAATCCTCCATCAACTTAATCTCCTTAATTGCTCAACAACTTAATATAAATTAAACATAAATAAAAACTAATTCTGGGTTTATCCCATAGTCTTATAATATTTTTGTTGGTAAATTAATAAATGCTTCACACACTTATTACTCATTGATCAAGGTTAGAATTCAGAACTTAATATTTTACAACAAAATAACCTATTAGTTTTAGTAAAATCTTAATATTTTGGGGTTTTATTTTTGCGTCTAAATTGATAAATTCTAAATTCAGCAGGATTCTGAAATTTTTGACATAGTTCATAATAATTAATTTTTTAGGCCTGGTAGTTAAAATTGGATTTTTGTTTCTTGAGGTACTCCACTTAACGAATTTTTCATCAGTAACTACAAAATCTTCAATATTATCAATTGAGTTACTTAAAAATAATTCTCTTACTTTTAATAATCTGTTACTGTTTTGTTGATCTTTAAATTTTCTCTACATTAAACATGAATTTGAAGATTTTATTATGGGAGCAAAGTTGGTAATATGGGTGATTGCTGAAAAATTATTTGATTAAAAAATTATTAATTTTATTTATTCTTTATTTCAATTAAAAAATTAAAACATTTATAATTTAAGATTCATTTTTTGTTCATCCTGTTACAAATAATTAAATTATTTAAATATAATAATATAATTTGACATTAAAATAAGAATTCTATAATTTTTACAATTACAAATTACAATAATTCTAAATAAAATTTTCGTAGATTCATAATTTGGTGCCTAAACTTCTAAATTATACTATTTAATAATTTTCTATCCACAAATTTGCCTATAAAAGACTATAAAAGAACTTCTATTATTATTATCAAATAATTCAAATTTTATTTAGATTTTAGCAAGATTGTTTTTAGAATGGAAGGTGTTGACGAGGTTAAATAATGAAATGTTTAAGCAATTGACGCAAGAATGTTCGAAGGCAAGCTCTCTTGTAAATAAAATTGGTTCACGTTTTAAAATATTATTATAAGTTTATGATATTTTTCAAATTTGCATAGAAGATTATTAAAAATTTCCACGATGAGATTCATAAAATATTTTTTACAAGGGTCAAGATTGTAAATTAAATATAAAAATATAATAAATATAGATGACCATCACTATCCAGAACTTAAGATTTAAAATATCCTGGATTAGGTAAAATGATAATAATTTAATGAGACATTTAAATTAAATTATTATCAAAACTATCCATAGCTTCCAGAGAGATATATTTTCAAAATAATTGCAACTTTTGTCCCTCAATATATTTAAGAAACTGCTTAAGCATAAAACAAGTCAAGAAATTAAAGCTAAATTAATTATCAAAATTAAGATGCTATAGCAATAAAGGATGAATGTATGTAAAGCTATATAGCATCAAGAATTCCTTTATAGTAATAGTTTTAGTATATTATAAATTAATTTTACAGAGTCTAGAATGAAAATTACTAAAAGGAGAGAAATTTGAGCTTTAAAATAATTATTACAAAAAATAAGGCAACAATCTTATGATAGAATAACCAAATTTTAATGTTGTAATTGGTTGAGGGACCAGTAAATAATTTTAGTTTAATATATGAGTTTAGTTTTAAATAATTAAAATTTAAATTAATTTTTTATTTCAATATTAATTACATGCTTAAACTTTCTCATCTAGTATTATACAATATCTCTTTATTATTAATTATATTTCTTGTTTTGTTGCACACTCTTTACAGTCATTAATAATGTGAAAATGCCTTTTTTTCGTAAATCTGAAGTTTAATTTTTGCAATAAATATCGGTACCTCCTTTGTTTAAAAAAAAAATTTATTTAATACAATCATAATTATAAGAATAAGGCGCATTGAATATTAAATTCCAATTATAATTTTCTACTTATCTCGTCACTTCTTTTGATATATACAATTTCAGATTATCCATAAATTAAAATACTTCCTGATTTTTATAACTAATTTTAGAGGCCATCAAGACTATCTAAGAAATACTGTTTTTTATAGATTTAAATTATGTGGAATAATATTCTAGTACATAATCCATGCTGATGCAAAGTATTGCTAAAAATTTTTATTATTTAATTCCAAATTATTAAAATTCAAAATTTTGATTTTTATTTGACCAAGCCTTAAATTGCTAAGAATAAGGTTTGAAGACTAATTCATCAATATAAATATTATTTTCTTATTTTATTCTTTAATATTAAGAATTTAAGAAGTAAACCAAATTATTTGAATCTTTCTAGATTTATTTAATGCTATTTATGAAATGTTATGTGATATCTTTTCTTAACATTTTAAACTTTATTCCAGTTTTTATATATCATTCATAGTTAGTTTGGGGTTAACAAATGATTAGGATATAATTTATTAATATAGAATGATTTGGTTTAAAATTGCAAATGTTACTGATCTTTTAGGAATTGTTAAGAAATAATAAATTTTGATTAATCATTAGGGCAATTACTGACTCCTGAAGTTTCTTCAAGCACTGCTATGGCCTTGACCATTAATTTTAGAAATAAAGATGTCTCTTGTTAAATCTTTATAAAGTTTAATAATTTTAGAGATATTCGTAATAGTTTCAATAATTTGAGATAATCTGGTTGGTTCTTTATTATAAAACCTAAGTAAAAGTATTGCATTATTGATACTTAATGGGATTTCCATACTTTCATATTAATTATTAAATTATGTCGATCATAAATTATAATGACAATCTAACAGAGGGATTTACAACCTAATGATAATCGTAATCAGCTAGGTTTTCTAATTAATGATCATGCTTTAATTTTAAAATAAGTTTTGAATTTTTACCTTAAGAAAGGTAGCAAGATCTTAAAAGTGAAGTTCAGGAAAAAAAAGATAAGAAAATTAAAAAGAACATCAAAAAATATCTTTTAAAAACCGACTAAATAATTTGCGACAATTGATATATCGCTATTGTTCGACTCGGGAGCTCAAATTAAAAAGATTTGCTTGATTCCATTTCATCATATGAATTTCTTGACCATCTCACGATGCCTTGAAACCCTAACATTCTTGATTTTAACAAACGACATAGCAAAATCCTATGAAAAGCATATATATTTGCTCTTTCTCCTTCATCTATAAAGATACAACATATTTTATTTGTATTAAAATTTTTTATATTTTCAATATATGCAAACTTTTGATATTTATACTGCTTGGTATGGTATTTTTTCTTTAATATAATACATTATATAAATACAAATAATTATTTATCATTGTTTATAATTAATAAAAAATATTACTTTGAAATAATGCTGTTTTTTATATAATTTAATATAATTTTTAATACTTTTATAAATTGTATAGAAACTTAAATTATTTAAGATATGTAAGAATTATTTTAATAAACACAATTGTTGTTAATGCATTCGATTTTATAAAATTAATCAATATAAAACTTAATATATTTATAATACCTTCAGTTATTATGTTGTAAACATCTTTAAACCCAAAAAATAATATGCTTTCTAGATTCCACATTAAAAATATGAGACTGTAGTTTATAGCTGTAATTCAATTATCTCATCATCCAACTCCTCTTTTAGTGTTTTTCGGCGTTAAGTAAAAATCAAAATATATCGAGGAGCAGTTAAGGAATATTACAAAAAGTTAATTGATTTTTATTTTGGAATTTCCACTATAATTAATTAAGATTTGAATTTTTGAGTAACATTGGATTTAATATCTCACATTATTTTAGTATTTAAGTATATTAGTTTTATCAATTCATAAAAAGATTAAATTCCTCCATTATATTGAAAAAAGAGTAAGAATCTTAATAAAAATAAAATTTCATAGTATTTACAAAGACGTAATAATCTTACTGATTATTGAACTCGAATAATTAATTAAATCTATTTATGAGTTATCACTTATTTTAGTGATTTAACAAATAATGAATAAAATTTAAGGTATTAAATACTAGGAATAAATCCTCATCAACAAGAGATTGTAAATGTAAAAAATGAATAAATTTAATAAGCATTTTCAAACGAATTAAGAGATTAGAAAATAAGAGGGATACTTGTCTAGCGACCACGCTTATTATAGATGAAATTTTCATTCAAATAAATAAGTTGAAAAAGAAATCACTTACAAAGAAATAATAATAAAATTAAGCAAACAATAAAGATTAGTAAAATCAATAAATATATATTTTTTAACTATAAATCATTGTAATTTTCATTAGGATTTTAACATTTAAAATTGTAATCTTTTGCATTTAATTATCAAAATATAAAAATTTAATAAGTTGATTTACTCATTTTGCTTTCATTTGAAGATGAAATTTTGTTAAGATAGAATTTTTGAAGAGTAAGTGAAATTTTAAATGAAATATAGAATTTAAATTTAAATGTACAAAAAGCAATTAAGAATCAGGCATTTTCTCAAATATAGCTCAGAATGGCCAAATTTGAGGTAGATTTTTCTCAAAGTATATTTATCACATATACCCAAGATATTCTGAGTCGACAGCACAGCTGTGCGGTTTATCTGCATTTCTAAGCCTCCGCACATTTTTTTCGCACTATTTTCGGTTCTTAATTCACAGTGTACATCTAGGCTCTGTAGGCCTTATATACTTAAATTCTTAATTATATTAATTATTATTTATTAAACTTTTAAAAGTTTAATTATAAATTTATTAATTATTCCGTTATTTTAATTTCTCTATAGAGATTCTTTATTAAAGATAACCATATTTAAATTTTAATAATTTTAAATTATTAAAACCTAATAATAATTAATATAATTAAGAATTTAAGTATATAAGGCCTACAGAGCCTAGATGTACACTGTGAATTAAGAACCGAAAATAGTGCGAAAAAAATGTGCGGAGGCTTAGAAATACAGATAAACTGCACAGCTGTGCTGTCGACTCAGAATATCTTGGGTATATGTGATAAATATACTTTGAGAAAAATCTACCTCAAATTTGGCCATTCTGAGCTATATTTGACAAAATGCCTGATTCTTAATTGCTTTTTGTACATTTAAATTTAAATTCTATATTTCATTTAAAATTTCACTTACTCTTCAAAAATTCTATCTTAATTAAAAGCTAAATCTAGTTTATGTAAACATAAAAATAAAGTATTTAATTAACAAAATTTCATCTTTAAATGAAAGCAAAATGAGATAATCAACTTATTAAATTTTTATATTTTGATAATTAAATGCAAAAGATTACAATTTTAAATGTTAAAATCCTAATGAAAATTACAATGATTTATAGTTAAAAAATATATATTTATTGCCTTTACTAATCTTTATAGTTTGCTTAATTTTATTATTATTTTTTTTAGGTGATTTTTTTTCCAAAAGAATTTGATAAGGTTAAAATCTTTTGAATAAAAATCTCATTCTTTATTAAAAAGGTTTTGTCGCTAGACAGGAATTGCACGAAAATTAAAAATAAATAAATATAATATTATTTATATAAGGAAATTTGAATCTTTAATTTGAAATTGAAAATAGAAAATAAAGAAAAAAAGGAATATTTGTATCAGAATTATATTAAACTGGAATTAAACTCATAAATTATAATTATTATTCTATTTAAGACTATAAGATAAAATAATTGAAAGTTTGAGAGAGAGAGTGAAAAAGTTTGAAGTAATATGCAACACTGGAAAATCAGCAACAGAATATTATTTAGATTTTCCTATTATAAAATATTTATGTTTAATTATTAAAATCAAATAAATTTAGCATATCACTGTTTTATACTCAAGTCAAACCATCAATCTTAGTCGTGACGTAGATGTATCTGATTGAGTTGACATGGCAATTCCTTGACGTGGAAGTCATGAAGTAGAATACTCAAAAAAAACCAATCTCGCTATCACCTAGTCTCCTCCTAAATCAAGATGTTGCCAGCATAATCTGAGCAACAGAGCTCGTAGATTTCAACTAGAGTGATAGAAGCTAAAGAAAAACGCTTACCGGTCCCACCGCTGTTTGGAAACGTAATTCCTGTCCTTTCGCTGTGGTGGCTTCAGCACTCTAACCCGGCGTAGGAAAAAAATCCTTATCGTTGGCTTCAATGGTTTTCGTCTTCTCACTTTTGAAGGTAGAGCCTACCTTCATCCTGCTCCCTAATACCTAGAAAGCTGTACCTCAAGCCAGGCAAACATATTTATGCAAGAGAATCCTTGCGTCCAACCCATTCGAGGAGTGTAGTAGCTGGCAGATTGAACCCCACCGACTGTTCCCAAATGCGTTGCGACCAGCAACAACCTACCTGCCCTCGGTAAGCCTTAATATAATAAAAAGCTCTGTGAGAAAGTCCCAAGTGAGGTTGGCCTCACCTAGAAATTAACTTTCTTATTTAATAATATAAAATATTAATAAAAACAAGTTTCCAATATAATTGATTAAACAATATAAATATATTTGAATAACTTAATTACTGAAGAATACATTTAAGCAATTTTAAGAACTAAATTAATATAAAAGATTATATAAACGCTGCAATTAATATTAAAGATGGAACAACGTATACTTAGATGAAAGTAGATAATGTATGATCCTTCATAAAATCATTATAATAATATACCAAATAAATGATAAAAAGCGGGCTAAGGTAATGATTTATATGATTTTTAAGTTGTTAATTATGATTTATAATAATATTTGATATCTTGTGAATATTTTAAATCATTTATAGAACATTAATTTGGTTTTGTTTAATTTTATACTTATTAGATGTAAGATTAATTAATTTAAATGTAAATTAATAGTCATAATATTAGACTTTGTGATTAAATAAGTTTGGTTAATTTATTGGTAAAAAATAATTGATTAAAGTAATAATTAAAAATATAAGTTTCCAGTTAATGGTTGTAATGTTTGTTTAGCTGTAGTTGATACTTACTATAGAATATTTTTGAAATAGTTACCAATTGAATTATGAAACATGCTTATAGTTTTAGATTGAATTATATATAAAAAGAACCTCTAGGAAATGGATCAGCTGACACAAAAGAATTTAAATGATAAATAAATAAAATTATAAAAACCAAAAGAATGGATATATTTTCATTATAAACAAATAAATTGCATTAGTTTACATGTTAAATTGAATAATTAAAAAAAAATAAATCTGATATTTATAACAAGATAATAAATCTTATATCGATAACAAGAAAATAAGAAATAGATTGATGAAAATAAAGTAGAAGATTTATTAACAAAAATAAAACAGTTAGGTTAATAAATTCGAATTATTGAAAATTATTTAAGTTGAGTTTGCATAAAATATCAAGAAAAGACAATAGAAATTGAAAGCGCAACAATTATGTAATAATTATTAGAGACTATTAAAACCTACGACCAAAATTGAAAAGAATTTGAATAAAATTTAGAAAAGATATGCCGACTATATTATTTGACGTATAAACCAATAAAATAATCTGATTATAATAAGTTGATAAAATGAGTGCTAAAATTAGATAATCTAGAAAAAGATATAAGTACGATATATTGGTTTTTTCACCAAAGTTTGATTTATAAATTGCACTATAAGAAAAAGATATAAAAGTTAGCTATAGAAATAAATTGGTTAATCAAAGATGAAATATTATTAAGTTTGTTTTATAATTTTAATTTTATTTACTTTTTTTATAGTTATAAATTTATTTAAGGAGATTCAAATAAATATTTGTAAATTATTTAACTTTTAAAGAACTATAAGAAACTTATATTTTGATATTAAAGGTATTACAAGAGAAATATAAAGAAAAGATAAATCAAATGGAAGCCTTACTTAAATGATGATGAAACTTCTCTTTATTAAATTTGACACGTTTTTGATTCATAAGAAACTATTACTAAAGAAAAAAAGTTAATAGAAGTACCCAAAGCTAAATAAACAAAGGCAATTAAGTAAAAAAGGGAATTTTGAAATTAAAAAACGATAAAATTGAAGTTGTATACGAGACTGATGATGGTGATACTATGACAGATAAAAATATATAAAGAAGAATTGAAGAGTATAGAAATCAGTATTGATAATACAAAGTATTGTGATATTCCTTAATATGGATTAGTTAGTTTCATTATGAGAACAAAAGAGTTGGAATTTGCTATCTGCTATCAATGATTCTGTCACAAAAGAATTCATCATGCAAGTAAATATATCTCGAAAAGTATTTGCATAGAAATACCTATAAAAATAAATTACTTGATAAAAATACAATTAAATCATGCAACAATAATGAATTAATTAGTCAATCAAATTAAATAAAGAAACTGAATAATTAATTTTTAAGACTTTTAAGTACCCAATGATGCATCATTATTATATTCTTAAAAAATAATTTTAGAGAAAAGTGGATAACCTGATATAAAAGCTGCTTATAAATAAAATCCAGATAAATCTATAATTGATCGAGAACATTGATATTTTGCTAGGTTGATATAGCAGTTCTAGATAATTTATAATTTGTTCCTGTTTTTAAAAATTTCATTGGAGTTCGTGAAGTTGAAGCAAAATTCTTTATAGGTAATATATCTAAAGTCGTATTTTATGACATATTTTTGAGAGGAAATATATTTTTAAATGGCTTAAAAATTGGTTGTGAGGTAAATTTGTGCATAGAGTATTGGCATTTAAAGAATTTTTAATAATATCATTTTGAAATTTTGCATTAGTTTTTCGGTACAAGAGCAATAGCCAATGACTCACAGAGAGTATTTTTGAAGATTTATATATATTATTTTGATCAAATCTGCAAAAATATAATAAGGAAAATATTAAAGGTACAGTTTCTTGAGTCACAAAATTGAAACAATTTAATGAAGAGTATTACGATAGATTTATTTAAATTCGAACTTTACTATATAAAATTTAATTATTTTACAAAGAAAGAGCGATGAGAATAAAATCTATTCCAAATAATCTAACTTATTATGTGTTACCTTAATCTTAATAATTTTATAAACAACTCTGTATTATAGATTTATATAAAATAAGAAGATTTTATATTTTTATAAGGACACATATTCTATAGAAATTCATAATTTACATGCTTAAATATAACCTGGATGAAATAAAAGAAAACTTATATGATAATGGAAAGAATGATTATAGAAAAAATATATAATCTATATATATATATAATCATAAATTATTAGAAATTAAAAGAGGGAAAGTTAGCGGCAAATAAATGGAGAATAAAGAAGGACACAGCTCAAGGAGGAAGATGCCCGTATACATGGAAGGAGAAGAAGAGAAACCAAAGCAGAAAAGATCCATTCAAGACTACTTTGAATATTCAAAGAAGCCACAAACAAATCGGACTATAATATACCCAAATGTTGAAGTTAATAATAACAATAATTATAAAAACTTAAACAAATACACTGTCACACTTGACAATAGCCGTCAGCTTCACTTTTTTCAACCATAGAGAGAGGCTGAAGGCTGGGTAAAGAGAAATGAACGGTTCGCTGAGAAACAGCGTAGCAAAAGAAGGGTTGACATTATAAGCAACAAGAGATAGGTAGCTACGCGTAGCATTGAATTGAAAATCTGCCTCCAAAATGTCAGAGGTTTAAATTCAAAACTCAAACAAGATGCAATGATGAAAGAATTCGAAGATAGGAATCCAGACTTTATAGCTCTCGTGGAAACGAGACTGTAAAGAATAATTGGACTAAACAGCTAAAACATTACTTAAACATAACTAGCAAGAAATGGAGGTGTACTTACGATGAATAGCGGCAAATACTAAATGAAGACAATAAAAACCCTAAGATAATACTTGACCTGGAATATATTGAACGTGGGAGGTTTCCCACTACACATCATTACTATATATATTCCACCCTATTCAAACGAAGAAGTAAAAGAACTCCAAAACCGCCTGATGTTTATGATAAGATCAATCAAACAAAAATGTAATAAACAGAAAATAATAGTGATGGGCGATTTTAACTACCACCTAAAAGAGATTAGCAAACGATTAAAGAAAGAAGGTCTAATGGAATCAATCCCAGAGGGAGTAGGAACTCACACAAAAGGGAACCAACTTGACCAAGTTTTCTCGAATGTAGAAACATGTGAATGGAAGTTAGAGTAACTAAGGCTAACCGACCACAGCCTAATAATGGTCAAATTGAGAATTAAATTTGGAAATGATGACCTGAAACTAGTGGATAAGGAAAAAACAGTAAGAATAAACGACGTTAGGAAATAATGTTGGAAAACTTTTATAGACGAAAAACGAGAATTATTACCTGAGGAACTAGAAACGCCACTGAGGAATTGCTTCGAAGACAAACTTGAAAGACAAAGTAAAACAAAAAGTTGGTATCAGCAACCTCCAATGTGGGCTGTTAAGAATAACATCAATAAAGGAAATAGCTAATTCTAGGACAAAAAGCAACAATGGAATGAAGCGATAAGAGATATGGAACACTGCTTAGATAGAAACGACCTGAAGGGATTCTTCTATCTAGTAAAGAGACTCACAAAAAACTAAAAACAATCACAACCAATCAAGGGGTTGACGATCAACGAGGAAAGAGTTCAACCTGGGGAATAAACTACAAAACAAGTAGTTGATTTCTACAAAAGTCTTTTTGCAGATGAGAGGACTCAAGACTAATTAGTAAAAAACGTAGCAGACTTCACAATGACTGATGAATAAAATGAGAACAAATTCTGTGAAGAAGGAGATGTAGACAAGGGCATTACAGAATGTAACTTCAACAAAGCAATCGGACAGGATGGGTTTGACGGAAAAATGCTATCTAAATCGGAAAGTATTAAAAGAACAGTAGTTCAATCTATTACAAAGTGGATAAACTCAGGGACCATACCACAATATATGAAAGAAGGACGATTAGTTTTGTTAAGCAAAAACCAAGGCGAATAATATCCAGAAATAAATAATACAAGGCCAATTGTAGTTAATTCACACTTGAGTAAAATTATTGAGAAAGTTATAGTCAACAAGTTGTAAGAAAAAAAAAGTGAACTATTAAAAACAGGAAATTACTAAAATGGATTTAAAGAAAACAAAAGCACTCACATCAACTTGATAAGATTGCTAGAACACATTAAGATGTCAAGGAAAAAGAGCAAGAGCAGAGAAGCATATTTATTCATAGATTTACAAAAGGCCTACGACTCAGTCTGGAAAGACAAATTGATACAAATACTGAGACAGAGGGTGAAATCTGAAAACGACCACAAAGTGGTCTGTTTAATTGAGGAACTCTATAAAAACAACAAAATAATATACGAAGGAGAAGACATCGATGCCTAGAAAGGAGTCGCCCAAGGAAGCAGACTCTCCCCCTTATTATTCAATGTATATCTGCAGGATGCAATCTTCACATAACCGGAGCTGATTTCATTAATTAAACAAGGAAAATTACTAGCATTCGCCGATGACATTTTGATAAATGTGAAAAACAAACAACAATTAAGCAGAGTGTTAAGATGCTTTAATGAGATTGAAAAATCACATAACCTGAAACTCAATACAAAAAAAACATAATTCCTGAGTGACGCTCAAGAATTTAAAGGAGTTGATGATGTAGAAGGAATAAAGAAAGTTGAAGAAATAAAATACCTAGGCATGAGAATATGCCTAGATACGAAAACTTTCCTAAAAACCACTTGGGATGAAATTAAAAAACAAACGCAGTTCTACCAGAATTTGACAAGATCAAATAATCCAACAATCTGTGATACAATAATGGTAGCGTAGATAAGATCATTGGTTATTTACAAATACACCCCCTTAGTAGCCACAAAATACATTAAGTTAGAGGAAATCGACAAGATTGAGACACAATTAAAAAGACTTGCATTTAGGACCCCAAGGGACATTAATAACAAGATTCTTAGAAATGTAACCCAGCTTAAAGAGAGCGGTACGAGGGAGATTATTGAATAACTAGTTTTGAAGAACATGAGTAAAGTAAACTCAAACTTAGATAAGTTCATAGTAACAAAGAAAGCCAAGGAGTAAGTGAATAAAAGTAAACAGGAACTTTAGAAAAAGAAGAAACTTTTTATAACCAAGAATGTGATGGATACTATAATGGCCATTAGTCAAGGTAGGACAATAGTCAGCTATGGCATGTGCCATTATTGTACTGTCCACAGAACATTCGTGAACTCCGTGCACATGAAAAATTGCAACCTCATTAACAGAGCAGGAGATCCGACAAGATTTTCGTAGATTGTGAGGAACCACAGATTGATAGACTTGGACAACAAAACACAGATAGAGGTAATTGCAAACATGATATGGCTGGACGAAAGAATAAGAAAACTAGAGGAATATGGATATTTTCAGAAAGTCAAAAAACTATTTAAGGTCACTTACGTCAAGAAGCAATAAATCAAGCCAGAGGAAGTTTTAACTTAGATGACATGAGCCGGGGATTTAAACATTCAAAAATTATAATGACTCCCCCAGAGATATAAAGTGCAAGTAATTCAGAAATCAATAATTAAAATCATAAATTATTAGAAATTAAAAGAGGGAAGCCAATAATATTAAATTAAAATCAAAGAAAGATCAACCAGATGGAAGAAAACAAAAGCAAATCACACCAACATAAACACCACTAAAATTAGTATGGGAACTCTAGAAACTAAAGATACCAAGAGTGGTAAAACAAAGCAGAGTTTTGGCAGAAGGTGAAGGAGGTGAGATTCATGCATAGAGACAGAAGCAAGGACCAGGAGGTCTTAGGAATCAGAGAGAATAAACATTCGGAAGTTCCACTAAACAAACAAATGGGTTTCAAGAGTAGACTGAAGATTGGATAATCAAATCCTAGCAAGAGATTATACGGGACTCAACCACAAAGGACACAATTCGATGTGCATATGGACGGATCTCCTTGCATCTAAGCAGACTAGATGAAAGTCAAACTACTTATTGACTTAGCTGAGGTCACTTGTCAAGGATTTGACAAAATAATACTCGCAAAGAAAGGATGGTCCACGATGACTACAAGAATGGTAACCATAGTTTGCTGCCCTAGCACGAGGAGTCTGATGGAAAAAGCTCTTGTTTAGAGATTCACAGACAAAGAGAATGCCAGACGGCAAGGTGCAAGAGAGTGGGAACTATGGACAGAGAAACAACAAGAGCACTGGAGAGAAATCAATGAGGAATGGCAATACGAGGATATACTACCTGGAGGTCATATCAAAGAAACCACAATGGAGGTATGCCTGAAATAAATAGAAGAGGCACAAATAAGAAGGAAAAACCTCACACCTAATTCTACCACCTATTGTCATGGATGACAAAGGAATTCTATAATTTGAGAAATGCGTGGGAACGACTAATTGGAAGCATGAAAATAGCAGATATTGGAGAGATTCAGGAGAATTTAAGAGCATCCTTATTCCAGTAAGTTGTTAAGGCAGTATCAAAAAATGCAGGAACTGGGTGATTCTAAGAGTTACTGAGAATACGAAAGAATTGGAGGTGTACGACTCTAGAAGAGTGGTTGGGAGTCTGGCAGTAATCCAAAAGTACCTACAATAAACCAACCAACTAATAAAGGAGACGGTTGGCAAAGGATTCACAGTGAGCAAAATTACTTGTAAATCCGAAATCAACCAAGTAGCAGACCCAGAGAGTTGTGGCTTATTGGCAATTCTCATGGCAAACCATCTAGCACTCGAGCTGCAAGGAGAGCCAATCTTTTAGATATTCTCTAAGGATTGGTTGAACATGTAGAGATACTACCTGGCATTCAATTTAGAGGTGGGGCACATGAAACTGGAGATTGGAAAATCAGGAATCACAGTGAGCTCAGAGGAAACGGAGCTTGTAGCTGAGAAGAGGAATGGAGACTTATGGAAACTGTCGAATGAGGAGAAAGGTACTGAAACAACATTCATGAAGTCGCATGTTGATGCATGGGATGAATGGGTTCTTGAGAATGACAACAAAATGGAACTGGATGACCAGCAAGAACACCAAGATTAATACTTCAGTGATGCAGAGGAAGTATTAGGAGGAGTAGAAAACTTCTATTGCTCTCAGTAGAGAAAAGTGAAAGGAGGAAGTGAACCCAGAACAGGAGTACAGGCAAAACCAAATCTTATCCAGAGCATGATGGTAGCTAGACCCGAAGAAAGTCTCAGAAGAGAAGATGATCAAAGAGTAGGAGGCGTTGAAGATGAAGAGGGGACAAGCAAAGTCAACAAGGACGAGAAATCCAACAGGTTGAATGACGAAGAAGAAGCTGTAGAGGAGAAAGGTAATGAAGGCCAAGCTGAGTAATGAATTACATTGCATTTATATTTCATGAAGGAGTATTATATATTTAATTTACCTTCTAGTAATTATCTATCTATCTCTCCTATATATATATATATATATATATATATATATACGAATAATCTATGTGAATTAAATAGTAGGTTTGTTATGATTATGATAACTGATATTAAAAGATATTTTAATTAATTGCAGGTTTGCATTCTAGTATTTGTAATATTGAAAAATTAACTAAGATAAGATATATTTAATACTTATAACGAGGCATCATAATTAAGGATTAGATAAGAAATATAAAAAAAAGATACTTATGTTTGATAATTAGCCTTATTAGGAAAAATATAAGATTTAGGTGGTTTTATTTCAATAAATAAGAAAGATAAGTTATATGAAATTGAAGAATTAATAATTAAAGAAAGATTCAACAAACTTTAAAAGAGGATGTCTTCAGATAAATATTGAGAAATAAATTTAATTAGTAATTAATATAAATGTTAAAATTCAAAAGAGTTTTCATTATCTAATCTATTATATTTTTTTTTATATCCGTTTATAAGAAGTATACTAATTTCATTTAATAAAATAGTTTGTTGCACAAAATTAAAATTAAAAGATTTATAAATTTTGAAAAGGAAGAATTATGATATTTTTTTAATAAATATTAATAATAATAATAATATGATCACATTGGGTTCTCTGGGGACCCCCGATCAATAAGCTTTAAAGCATATAAGCGTCTAGCCCTTTTAATCATAATATTTATCATCTGATCTGTTCAATCTCTGTGGTTGTCTCATTTTAGATTCTTTTAATTAAATCTAATAAATTCACTCAAAATAATGAATTCTTATGAGACCATAACTGTCTAAGGTATACTCTTTCTTGGTAGAATTTGAGTACATATTTCTCAATCTCTTTCTCTTCTTCTTCTCTATCGATGAATCTGACTCCATCATAGACTCCGAAATCTACATATTCTTAGAGTTCTTCCATGGTTTATTCGAATGATCTCAGAGTTCTGTAATTAATCTCAATTCAGTCAATAGAGATACAAATTGAGCACCATTTCCCATTGATCTTCAGTTCATGAAGTCCCACTTCCTAGAACATCTTTTATCAATTCTTATTATTATTTAATATACAAAAGTCCCAAATCTTTTATATGTTATTTAATAGGTATAATTATTTGTATTGGTTAATATCCAGATTCAACTAGTAAATCTATGGGGTTTTGGGATTAAGGGGTTTATGGGTTTTGAAATGTATTTTCTCTGGCTTTATGCCAGAGTATTTTTAGTTTAGTTGTTAGTTATTTTGTTTGACTTTTGGTTGAGTAGTGCTTACTCCTTACTCTTTATGTGACAGTGTTATATAGTTTTATATTTAGTATTAAATTGCCTAATATATTTGGGGTGATTCCCAACATATCTTTGTTAACCTTTTGTCAATCTTGGAGTGATTCTCTAATAATTATTAATTTTCCTATTGAATAGGAAATTAGTAGTCGTGACGTATTAGAGATTAGGAGTGATTCCTTTGGATTTGTATCTTAGTTGTTTTCTTCCATTAAATAGGAAGATAGCTTATCTAAGCCTTTTCTTTGATTGGTCCGATGTTAGGAATGTTTGTGAGAGAATTGTTTGATATTTTATGAGGATTTTGACAGTATTGAATTTTTTTCCTTCTGTTTTTATTGTTCTGTGTAGTTCTTTCTTAGAGATGTGTTAACTAATGACTAGATTTGTTCGGTTAAGCCTCATGCCAACTTGAAATTAAAAATGTCATCATGAACAGAGAGTGGATTTTGGAGCTGGGCTGTGTACTAATTGGACATTAGTATACTTTTTATCGTATTTAGGTTGCTTAATTTTGAGGTAAACAATTCGAAAATTAAGAAAACCTATAGTGAGTTAGTGCTCCTTTGTGCTAGGCTTTGTAGTGCCTAGCAGGTTGTGAACGGGTACTAAAAGAATGTACTGACTTAAGGGTGTCAAGACAGACATACTATACTCTATGATATTGGCCAATCGTGAATATGTTGGTACTTCTTTGTTAAAACATACCTCCGGATGCTGAGGGTGACGCTTTTCGGACTAATGAGATAAAATATTTACCTCTATCTTTCGAACAGTTCGCCCTGTCCTCCTCGTTCCAACCAATTTCTCTTAACTTTTTAATTTAAGATACGCAATTAATGTAATATTTTAATAATTTGTAATAAAATTGAATTTTGGTCGATCAAATTAATTCTATTTAGCACCTAAAAAATCTAAGATATAAAAAGAAAATTGAACGAATAAGATTGGTAATAAAGTTAATTAGATAAAAAAATGTATGAAAAAATATATAAAAAATATGAAGAGAGAAGTTGAAAGATTTTAATGCATTGTATGAGTGGATAAAGCTGAAAAAGGACTTTCTAGATGAATAAACAATCGGCATGAAATATGCTTTAAAAATTTATACATAACATAATTTAGAATAATATTAGGTGATTCAAAAGAAGAATGGTGAAAAGAAAAAATTTACAATATGCAGATAATGTTGTTTGTATAAAATAAATTGTTATGTTTGTAAATAAGATAGAAAATTATCAATATAAAAACACACATAAGCATATGGATGTTAAATTGTTTAAAGAATACAAAGAATATAAATATAAATGGTTTAATTCTAGTTTACTTATTAAATCTTTATTTTTTTAGCCAGATAAATAATAAAGATATATAAATTAAATAGTTGAAGTGTTGCTTGATTGAACTAATTCCCGAAAAGTTACGTTATTTAAAGGATAAGTTTCATATTTTAATTAATTATAATTTTAGATTTTATCAAATAACTTTAGCTTTATCTTTTGATGTTTTCCTTTATTTGAATTTGATATCAATATTATTTAATAAGTCTTATTCATTAATTGATCAAAAGTTTAAATACCTTTTTTTTATCCTAAATTTTCATTAAATGCTCAGATTTTTCTTATTCTTCATCTAGATTATACTATCATCACTATCTAAGTCTTTCTGTTTTTATTTTACCATAAAATTTTAGTATAAATTTATGCTTCATTAAATTTATTCTTCATTATGGATTCTAACAAGAAATAAAATGCTTTAAAACTTTAATTTTATTTAAAAATGGTTTTTTTATAACTAATAATTAAATCCTTTAATTTAATTGAATAAATTTTATAGTTTAATTGTTATTATATATTTAATTAATAAATTTCAATTATAATTTATTAGAATGTTGTTATTTAAAAATAAAGGTAATTATTTTAAAGAAATTAATTTAAATGATTATTTCTTAGCTGCTTGTAAAAATTACTCAATTTGAGCTTCTTATCAAATTCTACTATTCTTCCTAATTTTTTACTTAGTTTATCAGCTATTTATTCTTAATAAAAATGATTTATATTCATTCAAAGTTATCTTTTAAAAACGAGATAATATTCTATAATACTAGTTATTAATTTGCCCAAAATTTTCATGAAATGTCAAGGTATTTTTCTTAAAATAGAGGTATAACACCTATATAAAATACACCTTAAGCGAAAAGATTATTTGCATCAAATTGATGAAATCGATATCAATTATCATAATGATTAGCAATTAATACATAGACCTAAAATTATGGAATTATTTTCTTATAGTAGTTATAATATCTTCACCTGAATACCCTAATGTAATTTTATCTAAATATTTTTAATTATTAACACTACCTACTTAAAAGTCAGATATTTATTAAAGATGAATAGGATTTTTTGCACTAGTACAACTCCTGATTTATAAATTATTCGCAAACCATAATGGCTATTTACCGTATGAATCTTCAATTAAAATTTGTGAATTTATATTATTTATTTGGAAGTTTAATTGATAAGACCTGTTGATGTTATTAAAAGGTAATTCTTTATCAGCAAGTTATATGTTAACGATATGATACGTATCCTAATTCATTCGATATTAATAAATTTAAAAGAATACCTTTTTTCATATGTTTTTACTAATTAATTGAATTAAAGAATCATTCTATTCTATGGTTCAAGTTTTAACGGATATTTCTTTATTTATTATATTCCACAATTAGCTTTCTAATTTAAATAATATTTATCAAATTTTAACTATTTTACTTTAAATTATAATATTAAAAATATCAATAAGTTTCTATTTTACTAATTTGGTAATATCTCGTAAAAAATAAACCAACCCACACGGCCGCTAGATTAGTCATAATACTTCTAAAGTTTCATAGCAACATAATTATTTATTTTCTTCCATTTTTCTCTATAAAATGAGCAGTAAATTTACTTTTGAAGTTGAATCTTAGATTAATAACTTTACTTGTGAAAATATATTAGATACTTTAGTAATTGGAGGATTATAAAGAGCTTTTAAAAATTGTATTTTAACAAAGAAAACTGCAGATATTATTGATTTATTACTAAATAATTAAGACATGCCATGCCTTATGATGTTTTAAGTAAATCTGATTAAATTAGTTAAAGATAATATGATTTATCAAAAGCCCTGAATAAGATCATTAAGAATAAGTAATAATGAAGCAAGCTCCAAAAGAATTAGAATTGAACATGATGATCCTAATTTAACAAAGAATTAATTTAATAGAATGACTAAGAATAGATTAGAAAATTAAAAAAATAAATGATTTAAATTTTATACGCTTTATTAGGCAAAAGCAGCGTTAATCAAGAACAAACATATTGTGACAATTGTGAACCTTAGTAAAAATAATTAAAAAAAGACCACAAACCTGACTTATTTTCATTGATTAATGACAAAATAGAAGAAATAAAAAGCACACTAACGAAAAACATTAACATAATGATAAATGTATAAACTTAATTAATATTAGCAGTAAGGGAGGAGATAAAGAAAATGATAATGGTTAGTGATGACGTTTATTATAAAATCTTAAAACCAATTATGAAAAAATGAATATTTATTTCTATATAAAATGGAACATTATTAGTGCTGACATATATTTACAATGAAAGAGGAACAGATAAAAAATTAGAATATAATATTTATACATTAAAAAATACAGGAATTTTTGAATTTCTTTAGAACATTAAATTTGAATGCTAAGTTGAAAGTATAGAAAAATTTTAAATTATATATTGACGGAACCTACTATCATTTTAAAATCAGAGATATATTTTTTTATTTTAGAGAAGTTTTTTTAATTCTAGTTGGGGCTTTTTTAAATGACTATATCATATTAAGATTATATTTTTATTATTTACATGTTTCGAAAATTTCTGTATTGGCGATGGATGGCTAAAAATAGGCTTCTCGATCCTTTAAATAAAAAGTGAATTTAATTAATACAAATAGAGTTTACCATACCACTATGAATTTAATTAAAGTAATAATTATTTGATTAAATTTGCCACACCGATCGGTGATAGTTTATTATAAGATTGAGAAGCTTTATTTGATTTCGAAATTTCTTTTCGCAACTTAGTTAAAATGAATTTCTTTAAATTTTAATGGAATTTAAAAAATAGTTATGAATAAACCAGTCACAATACAATCTATTCTTTAATTGAAATTTCATTTTGAATAAAAATAGATCAAAGAGTATTTTAATTAAGAGATTATTGAGATGTTGTTCTTATTATTATTGATTTAACCATTATATGACTTGATTAATTAATAAAAAATGAAGTAAAATTTGAAATTAGATTAATTAAATTAAAAGAGTCATTCATTTTATAACTACTATGACTATTATTTTAACTCCTACAAGTTGGGTAAATCATGAGCTTCTTGGCAAAATAATTCAGTATAAATCTTTGAGATTTAGGTAGGAGCTTCTCTTCTCTAGTTTTGGTTTTTATTTCTTTTAAATCTTTGTTTGATTTTTTTAATTAAACAAATTTTTTCCCAACAAGTATTTCTAGTAGAATGACTAATAGATAATAAATGTCTTAACGATTGTCTCCATTTTCGACTTCATCAAAGTGTTTTTAGGCCTAATAGATTGTAATAGGCATTTAAGAAGCATCTAACTTAACGTTCAAGAAAGTTGAGTACTTGAAGTTTGTGATAAAAACTTTTGAATTGTCTTAATTCATTACTTTATTTGTTGTTGTTGATAAAAATCTGTGAGTTATTCCTGCTTTGTGGAGTTAAACAACAGCATCTACAATGTCTGGGAAGATTTTTCAATTTTATTAGAAACCTCTTGTCTTAAATATTAAGCGAGTGACAAGGTCTAGTCAACCCTTTTGATTTTCAATGATTCATTTCTAAAAGTAATTGCTACTATTTTATCTTAGTTAGAATTATCGCCTTTATAATTTAAGTAAGATATGAACTTAAACTCAGTCCATTATTTAGTAACAAAACTTATGTTTTCATTTAGTTCCTCAAATTTGTAATTAGTTTGTCTTCCTTTCATTTAATTGAACTACCCCAAATCCAACTTAAAGATTTATTGATCTTAGGATTATTCCAAATTAATTGGATTTCATGTTTAATAAAATCGTTAAGGTTCACTTCAAGTGTCAGTCTTGCATTCACATATTTCTAGTGAATTATTTGTCTTGGTTTAGCCTTAATAGTGTCTATGTATAGTACACTAGGACTCTCATCTTACTTAAATAATTCTTAATTTACTTGAGAAGAGTTTGAGTCTTCAGATTACAGACCCTCTTGATTTATGTCATCTAGTTTGAATCTACATTAAGCAGCTTAAATTCTAATTTATTTTATTTGTTTTAAAACCTAAAATTAATTAATAAAATTATTTATTACAATTTAGGGGTACACTGAAAAAAGGGGTTCAAAGTCATGGGAACTCAAATGGTACAGCAACTTAGACTTCAATTTGTAAACTTTTGGTTTGTTACTCTTACTACAAACAAGGCACTTGTAAGCCCCACCTTTTATAAGGTAGATAATCTCCCTTGATTTCTTACATGAATAGCTTGATGTCTTTTAAGTTCGACAGCAGTATAAATTTAATTGCACAGTTGGCAATCATAAAGAGCTTAAGGTTTTTTTGTTTTATTGAAGGCTCTTGCTGATCTACGAGCCTACCACTTAATATAGAACTCTTAATATCAGTCATCTTTTTTCTATACACTTATTTTTTATTACAGATGATTGTTCTTATCATTTTGACTGTTAGAAATATTGCTAAGATTTTCAATTTCATTAGAAGCTTCGTCAATAGAATCAAAACCTGAAGATAAAGATGAGGATTTTTTCCTCATATTTAATACTTAATTTATACATAAGTTTATTAAATATACAAATGTTCCTCAAGGTCAATAGCAAATAAAATTTTGGGAAAGTATATTTATGTCAACTTGAAATTATTTTTAGCTATGTCAGTTGGCGCTAATCAAAATGTCAGGATGCGCTAGTAAATTATAGAGTAAGTATTTGATTATTTCATTTATGTTATATATATACATAAATTCTGGGTTTAACTTTCATTGTATATCTAATATATTAAACTAAGTATAAGATTCAATCATAAGATCATGAGGATTTAAGCTCAAGATCTATTATAATTTAATTATGTTATAATAATGAAATTTTCTAAATAAAGTGAATTGTATTAAATAATAAAATAGACAAATAAATAATTTAAAACATGTCTGATCAGAGTGCTCTGTGTCATTCAACAAAAATGTAAGTTACAAAAAACATATCTAACATTTTATTTTTACAGGGGTTGCACCTGACAAGACTGAGGGCGTCAACGAAGAGGGACTTCAGGAAGTCGCAGAGAGAAGGGCACAGGAAGTCAATATTGGTGATGAAGACGATGAAGATGATGAGGAAGATGAAGATGAAACGTTTTTTTTTTTAGATTTACTATTACTACTGTTGTTATTACTATTATTGTAAATTAATTTTCTAATTCACTTTATTTTATTTAAAAAGCATCATGAATACATAAATTAAACCAATACAAAATTTTATTTATGCTATTGTACTTATAGTGCATAAATATCGAATTTGGAATGAAAATTTAATTAGAAATAAACGTATATTTAATTGTATGTCCTCATTTCAAATTATCGATAAAATCTCCTAAGGGATTCGGGGTAAGAAAAGAAAGAGATCTTCAGATTTTCATGATATTCTTACTCTGGAGTCCGGGTTCAAGCGTCGAAAGACTAACTCAGAGAATCTACTCGAATACTTAATGGGATGACAGCATATTGGCATCAAGCATGAGCGACCCCAGCAGAGAATCGTCAAGAAACACGTGAATATGAAGGACTCGAGCGAGTCGCTCTAAAAGCTGGTAGTGTATTTGCGGCACGCATCTCTTACAACTTCTTAGAGGGTATGGCTCAGCCTTAAAGAAATTGCTCTGCGTCTGAGCATTAGAGTGTCAACGATTTCGATGATCCTTAGGCGTTGGAGGTTGAACGGCTTCAATGTTATTCGAAAATGATTCATTTCAGCGCTCAATCGCAGGCCAATACTATCAAAGTGGTAAGTCGCCCAAGTGTGCTCAGCGGACTCTCTTCAGAAAATGGCTGGGCTCTCGCTGATCAGGAGGGCGGAACTTATAAAAGAGAGATACAGGCTGCCCTCTTTCACGGCTCCAGCACTTGCGAGGTGCTACAAGGCCAATGGGATCACTTTCGCGAAGCCATCGTACTAGTACAGCGCCAAAGTGAAGGGCCTTGATAAAATCAAGAAAGCTCAGGAAGATAAGGCTCGTGAGCTGGGTCGCCTTATTTAGACTGACCAGCACGTTATCTATATCGACGAGACAACCGTCCATCGCTGGCAGACTCCCAATAGAGTGTGGTGTAAGAAGGGAGTGGCCGTAACGATCCCTAGCAGCAGGGGGCGTTCATTTACCATCGTCGGAGCGATAAGCAGCAGACTCGGACTCGTGGCCTACGACGTCTTCACGGGTGGCCTCAATGGAGAGCGGTTCAAGGGTTTCCTAGAGGATATTAAGAAGCGCATCAGTGGAACCGCTTATTGTGTTATGGATAATCTCTCAGCCCACCACAGCAAGATTTCCCGAGAAGCCTTCAGCGCTACGCTTAGGCCTTTTTCCTTCCACCCTACAGCTGCACAATGAACTCCATAGAGCGCCTATGGGCTCTACTCAAACGCGAATGGAGAAAACGCGTAATTCACTTCAGCGTCGCTCAGCCGTCCGACGATCTTGTAATACAGAATATCAGGGAAATCCTGGATGCCCTCGATCCCTCAACAATCTAAAACATCTGCTCTTCAAACCTTGCAGCCCTGATAAGTGCTTTGCAGGGTGACGTCGTGTGATCAGAACTGCATCTTCGAGGGAGTAGCGTAATGCTAAGACTGGTTGGCTTTGCTTGAGCTTTGTTGAACTATTTATCAATTGGTTAAGGAAGCTAAGGGTACTTACGATGAGGGCTTTTTTAAGAGATCCTTTCAGAGTTATCTAGGGCGGAAAGCCTACTTTCGATTCTCTCTCTTTAAATTCTTAGCTTCTATTTCTTGGCTGTCATTTTACCTTCTCTTACCAGCGCCAATCCATTACGGCGATGAGTGTTCTTTGAATGAGGCAAATTCTTAAGGAACCCAGTAGGCAGCTCTATTAGTTTAAGGTTCTTAATCGCGTTGGGCTTAGGCGGCGGCAGGTAGCCCTTGTCAAAAATCTCATCTCGGGGGCTGTATGTTGACAGCACGCTTACGAGCCAAGCCTTATCCGGCTGACCGCTCTCTGTGATCCCTAGGGGCTTCTTCATCTTCTCTGCAATATCTGCTACTTTCTCGAGGAGAACCAATTTCTGCGGAGGCCTTACGCATGGCAGCAATCGAATATCCTTGTACAAGGGACACCAAAGCTACCCGCTAATAACTTGCAGTAGATAATCCTGGGTCACGATCGATGAATTAATCTTCGGCAGGAAGTACCCGTTCCTGAGGGTCGACTCGTAGAGTTCCTGTTTGGAGTTGATATAGCGGGAGAGCTACTCGATAGAAACCTTATTCGGTTCACTCATTCGAATCGATGATTATTAATAATTACTGATAATGCTTTTGAATGATTTCCCTTTATCTCTTTACTGAGCTGGTCAAATTTGATAAAAGCTAGTTATTTGAAAAGCTAGTTCTTAAACGCAGATACTGTTAGAATTTGCGCTGGCATTCGCAATTCGCCAAGCGTGATATTTATTATTCTTGTAAGTCAAACATTTCCTCTGCAATTCTCAGTACACTCTCTGGAGATCCCAAGGCGTAAACGATTTTCAAATATTCAAGTATCAAGGGGCGGCCACTTGATTTCACATTATCTCCTCGAGCGCCGAAGCATATTAAGCCAAAACACTATCGATTGGAAGCAAACTCGTGAAGGAATGTACTGTAAGTAAATGCGCTGAGTAATAACGAGCAGAGAGCAAGTAATCGTAAAATCATTATTAGAAAGAATTAAAATTAGTAATAATACTCAAGGGTGGACCTCAGCGCTCTCAAGCGACTCCTTCGCTCTATGCTTCTTCCTATTAGTCATGTGCTTGGACTTAGCTTTCTTGTTACGCTTCGTGTTCACCACCCTACCCTTAACAGATGTTTTATCCCCGGTCATAATACTCTTCAATATAGATACCTGTTTCTCTTTCTCTTTCGGGCTGTACGTATCCGCCTCAAGCACCCAAAGCTGCACAGCATAGACACTCTTGAGAAAGTCATCGATGTTCCAGTATGATGCGCATTTTTCAATTCCTGAGTAGTGAATGGCGGTGCGAGCGCTGTCGAAGAGAGCGATGCCCTGCGAACATTTCTTTTGCGTAACAGCGTGAGTAAATGTTAGCCCTATTCCCTGGTCCCTGTAAACCATAATGAAGACCTATGAACTCGATGAACTTAGCTCGCTGAGTAAATCTCTGCAGTAGGGATTTTGCTTGGCGTACTGCCATTCGTAAATCTTAGTAGGGGAGTAGAGGTTGAGGTTGGAATCTGCGACGACGTCTTTCATCTATTTGAGTGAGACCCCGTTGAATTGCTTGAAGGTGAGAGCCTCCTAGTGAGTTATATGCATTCTTCTGCGCATGTATCGAATAACTTGCTCGCGTGATGTGAAGCAGCGATACCCTACAGCGTAGTTAACAGCGTGAATCACGCAGTCCATATAGTGTTACGGCTTAGCCCCTTCGAACCACATACTGTTGAATCTTAATTTGCTGGGCTCGAATGCGTCGTGTTAGTATCTCTTAGAGTAGTACCACCCAGTGCCAAAGTCGATATCCGATAACGGCTGCTGAATCAATGCAAATTCAGAAGCGGCTTCGCTGGCGCCTGCGCAATTGCCTCTGGCCTTTACTATTTTTGGTTGCGTTACTTAGATTTCGTTGAGCTTGATGTAATCATGAATGGGACCAAGAAAACTGTCTTCGAAGTGCTGTGCAAGATAGAAATAATCAGCGACGACGATGTTATTGGAGTCATGGTACCTCAGCTTGAATAATATTGACTTGCCTCGCATAGGGTCGATCGAGTACTCATGATTAATGACGGAATAATCTTTTTTCAGGCAAAGGGTACTTGAGCGCGTGAGACCCTTAGTGCTGTTTGAGATTGGATTGTTACTGCCATTGCCTGAAGGGGCAGCACTATTTTCCTTGTTGATGATTTCATCATCGTCTTTTTAGCCTTGCCGCTATTTTTTAATGAGTTTGTTAGGGGGCGTCTTGCTGATCTCTGATTTTTCTTTGGATGATGAATGCTAGGAGTTATTCTTGGGAATCGACTTCTTCTTAGCATTGTGATCAACGCTTGACGCTGAGCTTGAACTTGAGCTGGAGCTTGAGCTTGAGTTACTACTTGATTCAGAATCGTCACGATCGATTGGGACATCTCCAGCATCAACAGCAGGAATACTGATATCCTTACTAGGGGATTTAAATCCTCTGGAATTTCTTCAGCGGGAAGCGGCTCTTATCGTTCTGGATGCTCTGAGGGATCTCTGCTGCTTTTATTCTGCGCTTAGTCGCTTTTTCCTTCAGCGATCACGCCTTGACTATTTTTCTCTGATGAAGAACCCTCACCGTGGGAACTGGAAGCTTAGCTTGATTCAGCCAATTACTCTTAGTCTTTTTCCATATGCGCTACAAATTTATCTGATTTCGCTGGCCCTTCCTTTAAATACATCGCAGCAAGCAGCAGTTTAAATATTGGGGTGGTTGGCCACCAAGCAGCAAATGTATGAACTTCAATGATGCTAGGCGCTCGCGATACCTCATCGTCCCCAGCAGAAATTTATCAAAAGTTAGAAAGGCTAAAATCTGCTTTCGCGATTTTAATCTAATTAATTTTGCGCATTTCACTTTTGCGGAATTTAATTCCTAATAAATATCTTTTACATTTCCACCCTCCTATATATAGTATTTCACGCTTCTGTAAGAGTTGCGAGGGCGACTATCAGCAAACTGAAATCGCTCTAAGTCGCGGAGCCCCGATGCGAAAAAGAAATTGGCAGAGTGACGGGCTGTTTGAGGGGGTTCTACAAATGCAAAACGTACTCTGAGGCATCTTTGAATGATGGAGGGTAGGTTGGTATTTAGTACATTCATTCAATTTCACTTTGGGAAACCAACGCTACACCTCCGTTTAAACTCATGCACCACCACCATCACCAACACCAATTTATCATCACATCTTACTCTTGGGCCACACTCTAGGCAATAGTGGGGACTTTGCTATCAATGGGTCTCACAATATAAAGGATGGAAATGAAACTACAATTTCACGGATTCGTCGTATATCCATTTACCTTTAATTTATTAATTTATCGTATTTATTAAGAAAATATCTCTTATTCCAAATTCGATATTTATGCACTATTAGTTAACCCAATACAATTTAAAGTTTATATTACCTATTAATTAGTTAATAAGCTTTAGTTAATAGTTATTAAATAGAGTGAAAATGAATTAAAATCGACAAGAAGTCCCTGGAAATATCACGAACATAAATAGTAGATTGCTAGATGGGAGCCTGAACACCAAATCTGACTAGTATAACCACCTAAAATATTCACGTTAATAATTAAGTCTTAACACAATTTGTTCGCTATCACTTGCCTAGCTACAAGAAGACAAGCATGAGATTCATCAAAGATGTGTTGGCTTCAAGAAAAGAGCTTCTAAAATCAGCAGATGTCATTTATGTGAATGTACCAAATTATCCGGAATTAAGGGTCCTGAACATATTCAATTATGGAAAGGATGATGAAGTAGTCAAGAGGTATCTTGGTTTTTATGACGGTCCTAAAGACCTACCTGACAATATTTCTTTTATGGAGCCTTAGGAATCCTAAGAAAAAAATGAATGGTTGACATAAATAGTTATGTCACTGCGGACCTAAAGAAACTAAGCAACAGACGATTAACAAATAGGGGAGACCATAGAGATAAGTTAAGAATTCTTAAAAGAGATTTAATCTATACCACATTTTTCAAGTAAGTTCACATAAATAATTATGATTTTATAGAACTTAAAGGAAAGGCCCTTTCATAACTAAAACAAAAGACATAAGGGAGAAAACAATCTAAAAAGAGAAAGAGATACGAGATTTCTGTTTATGAGGAGGAATAAAAAAATGACTAATTTTAGCAGACTTAATCAAATATGTCATTCAGAGATGGAAATAATATAATGAAAAGTCCACCAGGCAAAAGACTTTAATTTTATTGATTTGCTTAAGACTTAATTAAATTTATTTTTTATATTTAATTAAAATTTAATAATTCATAAACAAGTCTTGGACTTAAGTTAATTTATACAAAATTCTTTGCTATTGACACTATAAATTGTGTCAATTTTTTATATTAAGTCTTAAACTACCTAAAAATATTTTGAGTTTGATTGTTTAAATTACAGTTTAATTAAGTAGTTTTTATAATGCTTTTTTACCCTAGAAAAAATATTTTCAATACAGTTGTATATGGAAGAATATGGAGCATTAAATAAGAGCGTCCAACCTCTCTCTTCAACGAACAATCCAAATACCTTAGAGTGATGGGCTCTTAAATTGTCGAGAAAAATTGCTAACTTTCTACCTTTATACCTTATTTCTAAATTTTGAATTATTTAGAGTAAGTCTTCTATTTTAATTGACTTTGGTTTCATTCTAAAACATCCCAAACCAAACTTAGGACTGATAACTACAGCTACTTCAAGAGTATTTAAATGTATTCCTTCCTTTTTTAAGACCTAGTTGATATATTTATAAGCCTATGATCTATAATATATTGAATGACACTTGAATATTGTTTCATCTAAATAGACAATATCAGATAAACTTTGTTTAATTCTTAAAGTACTCATAATAGGTCCATTTTAATTTATTATTTTTTAAGTTCAGTTATGTTGTAATCTGTCCTTATAGCCTTATATTTTATTCCATGTTATTTGAACAATGAATATAAGCTTGAAGTTGAAATTTTAGTTTCAGAAAATGCTCAATGAAAAACTTAGGCTCTTTAAGTAATTGAAAGCATCATTTAATTTTTTAAGATCTCTTATGAGATTAAATAATTAAGTTGTTCTTAATTCAGTTTCATTTTCCTATTTTTACTCTTAACTGTATATCTATTTTAGGTCTTCAATTGTTTAATAATTTATTGATGAATTTTTCAGAAAGGTTTAATGATTTTGATATTTCTTAAATAGAAGCAAAAATTCTACTTTATTTATCATAATGCTTTTGTCTAAATCGTAACAAAAAAATAAGATTACAATAGTTTGTAAGAATTTCATTTTCGCTATTCATATAAAATAATCTTATAAAGCTAATTAACTTTATCTATTTACAAATTTAAATTCAATTTTTATCATTATATTTATTTAAAACAATATATTTAAATTCCACTGTATTATTGTTTTTATAAAGCCTATTTTTAAACTTTAATTTAATAATTTTAGCTAAAATTTATAGTTATTCTTTTAGTATATTACTGATCGCACTATCTTCAGAAAGTAACTATGATAATTTTATTTATATTATTTAATTTATAATATATAATTTCTTAAAATTAATATCCTAAAGTTCTTATCTTGATTACATCTATTCAGAAAACTTATATTTAAAATAAATTAATATTCCCACTAATCTTTAAATCTTTGATTCAACCCCATTTAAAATAAATATTATATATAATTTTTATTATTTTAATTCTATTTAATATTTCCAATTTAAACTCTTCTTTTTCTACTTAATTTTTTATTTTATCAATTTATTTTTAATCAATCTATCTTGAATTATATCTTTTAATCTATCAATGCTTGATATCTTGTAACTTAAGTTTTACCAAATTCTGCAATATTATTTTTATGGATTTCTAATCACATTTTCTTATTTCGTAGTTTTTTTTTATTATATATTTTATTATTTAGCTCCTATTCTTCTTTTAATATTGAGGTTTCTATACCTATAATTTTTAATGCATGATTTATATTATTGATAAAATACGTAAAAATAGGAAATTGTAGAAATTAATCAAATTAATAATTATAACCAATTCTCTAAAAGCATTAAGTTGTTGCCGTGCATTTTCCAAAATATTTTGATCATTATAGTGTTTACCATCATAATATAACCCCCAATTTTTTCTTGAACTATCCAAACCTTTATTTTAATGTTTGGCTGGAATCTTATGATTAACACGATCGTTTGACACTGTCAATTGGCGTCGTTCTGGCATGGTCACTTCATGTCGATTCGTCGTCGATATGCTTGAGTTGAGGCCAATCTGCAAACCATTCTCATCTTCTAGATCCTAAAATCTATTGCTCCATCCTTGATCCATCGGTGCCATCATTGGTAGCTCAAGCTGTTGGACCATCGTTGGTGTATTGGTGGACTTGACCTCTGCAATGCGCGGAGGTGAGAGAGGTTTTGGTAGTTTGACGATTGATTAGTTTACACTTAAACTTAAAAGCGTGATATATAATAGGGAAGTTTTAATCAATTAATTTAACTGTTCAACTGCTATTGATGCTTGTCTTGACTGGTGCCAGAGCACCTGCGACTCCACTCATGGTCATTGATGGTTTACTCAGACGAACCCATGTCTGATGGTGGTGCACCACTGCTTGACGCTGAACGCCCAGAGCTTGTTGACATCACTCTTGGTCATGGCCTTCAGGATCTGGGAGAGTCTCTTAACCAAGTGAATCCTATAGAGTGTTATGATTACTATACTTACTTGCTGTCTGCCTGCTCCTGCCTGAGGTGCCTCTTGATGTATGAGAACAGCTGCTCGATGGGGTTGAGCCAGGGCGAGTACTCGGCATTGAATAGCACTGTCACCTTCAACTTCCTGGCAGTCTCCAACACTTCAGAGTACTTGTGAATGACTGCGTTGTCCATCAGCAGCACGATCTTCTTCAGGCCAAGGTCCTTGTCAGTGCGCAGCTGGCGCAGGGTGTGGTAGAGGAAGTTCTCGAACAGCACGGCATCGAATGCGCCCTCAATGACTTGGCTGGAGACCAGCTGGTCCTTAGTGATTGCTGCCACGAAGCTCATCGAGAACTGCTGCCTCTTGGTGGATTCCTTGGTGATTGAGAGATTCCTAGCAATGGTGCCATAAGTGCCAAACCTCTGGCTGACTTGCTGTCTGACTGCTGCGATGGGAGTATAATGTTACGATGGTTGAGCATCGATGTTGCCAGAGTATACTATAGGTGCTTAGTCATTCAACTAGTTGGGTAGACTTAACCTGGTATCAACTAAAGTAATATAAAATCATATAGCTATAGCTTACC
>ARYC01002334.1:0-67981 GCA_000711775.1 Oxytricha trifallax
AAGTCGGCAAGAACAATCCAACTATAATGGATTTATTAATCTTACTTAAGAACTTACCTTGCTATACCAAATATCTATAGAGGTCCTCTTTACTTCGAAATTTTCCTATTAAATCTTGAGATTAAATTCTCTTCATTGCATCATTCATAGACTGCATCTTGCTTCCTCTTTCTAGAAATGTTAATGAAATTTAAAATTATGGATATCCATTCTAAATTTATTAAAGTCTTACTACTAAATAGGGAGGACCTACTGGAGGTCAACCTTGAAAAGATATACGGAGAAGCATTGAAAAACTTGCTCCAAGTTTCACAGATTGATTTCCATTTTTATCAATCTATCTCCATTAAATTGCTCCTAATAATGTTTAATTATTTTAGGAGGTCCTCTAAATTAAGTTTAAACTTTATAAGGAGTTAAATTTTAAGGTTAAAACTTAATAAGCAGCATATCAAATTTAAAAATGTTTAATAACTTTACCTCCAAATTATGTTCAAACTTGATTTGGAGGACCTCCTAGAGAAACAAAACTTCATTAGGAGTATTTTAATTTACTAAAATGTTTAAAATTCTCATAAAATATGTCAACTTAGAGTCTTTTATGGTTTGTTAATTTTCTTACCTCTCAGCAATGAATATACCAGAGTGTCTTATACTCGACTATTATAGTTTAACAAGGTAGATTTTATCATTAATATAAAAAAATATATCAGCAAACTAAAATGAGCGCTAACCTTTTGAGAAGAGCGACATTACTTTGGTAAAGTCAATAAAAATTATCATTCCAGCAACCAAGAAAAGTAGAGACCAGAGACACTTGTACTCAATGGAAGTTTACTAATGACAATTTTGACCAGTCTAGATTTGAGATTCGAATATAAATTAAGAAGGAGGTCATAAAAGAAGCTGTGAAAATTGATGAGGAGGTTGAACAACCCGCCATAGAGCATTCAATATTACCATCCAATGTTGACTATTAATGTAAATAATGTAATAAAGTTTTCCTCTTCAAGTCAACTTATTAGAGACACTTCAAATATATACACAACGATATGCCAAGGTTATATCTCAAGCATTAAAAAAAGAAAGATGGGAAGTATGTCTGTGAGTTCTGTGAGAAGCCATATTCTCATACTAGAGACCTCAAAGTGCACTTAAAGAAAAAGCACAATTAAAGTTTTGTCTTTATTCATGAACCAACAGGTAATAGATTCCTCTAAAAAAGAAGATCAAGAAACCCAGTGCAGTCTCTTAGAGTTGAAGTGTAGAGTAAGTCAAAATGAAGAAAGCAGTCAAGAACTTTCCAGTCTCTGATATCAATAAAATCATGGTTAAAATTGAGGCAATGAAGATTCCAATAATTAAAAATTATTGACTTAGATTCTTGCCTAGAAAGCTACCTCACTCTTGAAGAAAAATAGAGAAGAGAGTCGTTACTGATGACTAAAATGCTTACAAGATATATCCTTTCAATTACTTCCTTGTTGATGACAAGTTATAAATTGAATTTGCTAATGAGTATTATGCTCTTTAAAAGACAAAGTTCAATGAGTACAGGCATATCATCTAGCTTGAAGCTATTTTACTTGAAAAAGATAATGTAGCCTTAAGACTTCCTTTGCTAGAAATTACTTACAGAGAATTCTTATCTGACAATAGATGTCAGAGATATATCAGCACGATAGTATAGCAGATAGTTGAGAGGATTGAAAAGCTTCACAAGCTAGGTTATGTTCATAGAGACTTTAAGCCAGAGGACATCATGATGAACTTTCAGCCTCTTAGAGTTTATATTATTGAATTTAACAGAGCTCAAGGAGTGCAAGCCTCTGCATAAGGAATGTATACGGCAATCCTGGATATTTCCCACAGAGAAAGAGGATTGGAGAGATGGAGATACTTAATGGGATATATGGGCACTAGCAGCAATAATAATATAGAGTGATATGCCAAGGAATGATTACTTTAGCTGCAAAGATGAGAAAGATTCTAAGCAGAGAATCAAACAATATCTCGATAAAAATAAATTAAATGGAGGTCTCAGAGATTGCATACTCAACTATTATCAAGCCAAGCTAAAAGAATTAACAAACAATAGAAACAATCAAACATCAACTAAGAAAGATAAAATTAAGAGAACTGCCACATGACTCTAAGCTTATGTTTGTGTGAAATATTTAAAAACTCGCTTGTCATACTCACTTAAATTACTAATATTTTAATATTAAACTCCTACATAGACCCTATTAAACCCTAATAAAGTATGCAATTTTAGTCTACTTTTATCAATCAAAAAGTCAATCAAACTTCTGAAAGGGTTTTGGGGTTTAAAATGCTTATTGGAGTTCATAAACGATTATCAAAGTCATCAACTTTTGTCAGAATCTTTATTGTTAATTACTATAAATTTTCTATCAGAATTGAAAGTTCCCTTTTCAATTCTTTTGAGCAATAGTAGTATGTCAAAGACCATGATAAATTTTTCAAGAATTCTAAATGATATCTTAAAATTAAGAAATTTATTTTTGCTGTTCTAATTAAATCATAATCCTTGTCCTTTATTTAAAGATATGTGTGTATATTGAGTTGATCATTTCTTTATTCTATTCACTAAGAGATTCTCTGTAATCATATTGATATAACAACCTGAGATATCCTTTTATTTCTTTTTACAAGCCATAATTAAACTAGTTAGGTAAATTGTAAGTTCTAATCAAATTTCTCTACACTTCTTGCGAGTCACCATTTTGTCTGAATATTCTTGCAAATTCAAGAACTAAACCATGTAAATCAGGGAATGAGATGTGAGTTTGTATGCTACTCAAACTCATTGACTATATCAGAGATTGGTTTTTTGCATAATTAATGCATAATGTTTTATTTTTAATGGTAAATGACGAAATTATAAGTCCATTAACAATAAACTCTCCATTAGAAGCGAATGCAAATTCTTGTAAGTTCATAAGTCTACTCTCTTGTTGCTAAACATAATAGGTAGTTTAACAGCCAGATAAAAACGCTATAGCTCAACACTGAACTTATTTGAGCTTCTTGAAACTTGACTTTATTAATTTTATAATTCTAGTATTATTCAAATATTCTGACTTTGGCTTGGTTGAGACTGACTAGTTATGGTTTAGCTTGATCTAATAGAAACAGCAGGTTAACTTTGAGCTTGCTAAAGTAATTGTTGTATAGTTTGCTAGAAATTTGTTAAAGGTTTGGTTTGTAACAAAGCTCCAGTAGGTTGATTTTGAGATGGGGCTAAAATTATTTAGAATGACTACATAAATAGTGGGTGCTGGGTTTGAACTATCTTTCTTTTCTTCTTCTTTTTAAAATAAACCAGCAGGTTTTTGTTATGGTCGTTGAACCCCTGCAAATGCATTATAAAATATAATATTAATAGAATTTGAAGACTGATTACTACCAAACATCTAAGCCCCTCTTGCTGGTTGACCCTATCCTTTATTTAATGGTTTAGCTGCAAAAAGATGTTGAGTTCCTGAAGGGTTTTGGGTGTTGTGTCTGTAGGTTAAATGCCACCACTTGATTAGCCAAAAGCATTTGAACCACTAGTGCCAAATTAAAATGGTTTAGTCTCTGATGAAGAATTGTTGCCTGATAATTAAAACCTTAAGTTATTTAAATACTAATATCATAAAATTTATATTAATCTGATAACTATAATATATTTGATCATTTAGGTTAAAATAAATTTAAATAGTATAAGCTAATAATACAAGTAATATAGAATAAAGTTTTAAAAAATTGTGTAAAAAATAAATGAAAAAATAAAGTAATCTAAGCAAATGAAGTTTTTAGTATTTTAAATTTTGAAAAATAAACAATATATTCTTATATTAAAGGTAAAAATAAATAATTATTTTAATAGTGAAATTATTAATTTTACAATATATTAGGAACCAAATATTCAATAATATATTTGAAATATAAAATATCACTAATTTAAAAATATATTATTAAAATTAAATTTTCATCTCAAATATAAATATAAATTTTCTTTAAGAAATCGATTATATTAATAATTTATTGAGAAATCATTAATAAAAATTGGATATGAGGCAAATTCACTGACATTTATAATATTTTAAATGGTTTTAATCCTTTAAAATATAATAATTTCTTACGAGATTTTACAAAATCTTACTCTAAATGAAATTATCTGGATTATTCAATATTGATAGAAATAAATAAAAAATAAAAATTTTAATTTTAAAAAAAAAAGATTATAGTAAGTTACTTTTAATATATAAGGCCATAAGTAGAATGAATTATATTAGATAAAAATGAAAGAAATATCTAAGGCTTTTATTCTCAAGAAAATATGATTCTAACATAATAGATTTCTCCTTGAAATTGAGATTTAATATCTTCTATTATAGAGATTTTTATACATCTAACTTAAAAAAAATTAAAAATATTAAAAAAGAGAATTTTATATTTATATGTCTTGTTTTAACTGATTAGTAGTTGATAGCTATCCTAACAGAGTCGCAGAAGTATTAATTCTCGGTGCATTTGTTGCATTCTATATGGGAGCACCGAACGCAGGAGGTTTGTTACCGAATCCACCAAATTAACAATACTTATTTTTAATGATAAATTAAGTGGCAGGTTGATTTGAAGTAATGGTTTGAGTAAATACTGATTCTTTCTTCTCTTCTTCTTTCTAACTTAAAATAATAAAGGTATTCATTAAATAACCAAAAAGACTAGTTGAACCTGATGTTGAAATATTTCCGAAAATACCAGAATGAGCCTGAAGTTATTTATTCTCAGTGGTTCCACTAATTCCAGTCCCGCCTAATTTATTCATAGTTGGTGCAGTGAAATCACTACCAAATGGCTGTTAACCAGTTGTGTCTGCATTAGCACCGAATTGATTTCCGCCGCTTCCTGCACTGCTAAAGAGACCTCCACTCACATTTGAGTTTGTGGTTGAAGTTAAATTGAGTGGCTTGTCCTCTAGTTTAGGTTAATTTGAAGCAAGTGTAGAAGAAGGTAAGCCTCCGAATAAGTTTGTTCCAGTTTTAGGGGCATTAAATATGTTAGTGTTAGAGGTCCCAAACGAATTGTTCGAAGCATTAAACGAACTAGTTCCACCAAACAAAGGCTTTGGTTTATCTAAATTTGAAGCTTTAAACATTACATCATTTAATTGATTGCCGCCTTCTTGACTCATTTTGTTTATTAATAATTAATTATAATCTAAATTTAATTTTCATTCTGATTTATATATAATCTTCTTCGTATTAAATTAGATCATAGCATACAATAATTCAAAATCAATATAATCATCATTGTTTCTTTGATACTTTCACTCTAAAAGGACTGTAAAGTTAAGAACTACCATTTGATTCTTGTTGCTCCTGGTGATATTACTGATTGTATCTCTCTTTATGTATTTACCTCTGAAAATTCTCTTCTACATCTCTTCTTTGTAATATAACTCATAGTTTTTTTTAATTTGATTGAATCTTTGTTGCTACTATCTAGTTTCCTTATTTTGCTGATTCTTCTCAATTTACCACTTTTTATATCAATCTAAGCCTCTAAGCTTCTCCTCATCTCCTCCTCTTTTTCTCTCTCCACTAATTATTGTCTCTTTTTAATTAGTTGATATTTCTGCTCCTTTTCTCTTAGCATGTTCTTTTTCAACCATTCTCTGTAAGATTTGTAGTTTGTCTGCTCTCTCATTTTTCCTTGAGTTGTTTCCTTTTCTTACAAATCCATCAACTGTGCTATCTTCTAGGCTTCATTCAATCGCTTTTACATTAACCAGTCTTCCATGTATTTTACTCTAATAAATAAATGGCTATAAATAAAAGCAATTTTTACTTCATTTCTTGATCTAGTTTTTCTTATTGAGCTATATCGAATATTTCTTGTCTGATTTCTTGCTTAACGTCATAAATTAGTCTCTGTTTCATTCTCTTCTCTACATCTATAATAATTATTAAGTAAAATAATCATGAATTCATATTTCCTTTTAACACATTCGTTAAAACTTAGTTTTTTGCCATCATCCTTGATGTTGCTCATAGATCTATTATTCTTGCTGTTCTTGCTCATATTTTCATAGGCAGCAGTAGACAAAGGTTTTTCTAAGTCCTAAATTCCTTTTTAGCTCAGTCTCTTAAACACAACCATTGATGAGAGACCTTAGTTTTCTAATTAAAAAATCAAAATATCATTAATTTAGATAGTTCTTGTCATTTGAAGTGAAATTATAGTCACCCTAAGTAGGTATATATTCGCTGCCAGTATTACTTTTGTAAACCAGTCGATTCATGTGATCAGATCAAATTTTATTGGCTACTTCAAATTCATAATTCAAGATCTCTGAGTGATCCACGCCAAATCTCCCCTACAAACCTCTCATCCTCGCTACTTTATCAATCATGTACATTTTTTCTTAAGCTAAGACAGGGTTCTTATATTCCTCCATAATAAGCTAACTGCGAGTTTTGAATTTATTTTGAGATTTAGACAGAGCTTTTGACTTATTTCCGGGGTTTAAGCTGGTTTCTACAGTTTTCTGAGTTTTCATAGTTCGGAAATAATCTTTATCAACTATTTTGTGCTAACAACCCACACTTCTCTCTTAAGCTGCAGTTTAAGGTCTTGATTGCTAATAATAAAACATGTAAAAGAATCAAAATGCTAACTTGAAACTGATCTAACAACATTTTAATTAAGTTCTTAAATTATAATAAGTTTGTTTAATAATTATAACGATAAAGAGGAGACGTATATTTTCTATTTATTAATTTAACTTAAACTTCAAAGGATAATTGTAATAATCATTGATATCAAATAATGCTGTGATATTTGGAAGCATTCACTCAGTTTTCTTCCTGAACCAAAAAGATCAAAGTCGTATTGCTTGCTTATAGCTTTGTTCTTAAGCAATTGTGGCTTCATCATGTTTACATCCTAAAATATATGATGAACTTTAAAGATAAAACTTACATTATCAAGCACCTGGCTGTGGAATTGTACTTGTTGAGGCCTGGCTCTTCATCTGCAAAAATATCAAACTTAATTTTCTCTCTCTATTCTTCCTCTTGTTTGGCTGGCTTGACAACAGTTTGCTTTCTGGTAACTCCAGTCATCAATGAGTTACCTCTAGCAAGTTAACTCTCAAGTGAGTTCTTGAATTCATTGCCCTCGGTTAATTTTATAGGTTGAGCTGAAATTCTTGGCACTGGTTTAATTTGCCGAAGTGGCACTGATAAGCTTTAATTGAGAGGTGGTTGACTCAAAGGAGGTGGTAGGTTTTGCTTATCTAAAGATGGCACACCTGAATTTTCAGGTACTTAACCCCAATTAAAATTAAATTATAAATTAAAAGAATCATTTAATTAATGTAAATATAAATTAAGAATAAATTAGGGTATATTCCTAAAGAGTATTTTATTTCAATTTCTAGTATTGTTTTCAGTTTAAGCAAATAAGAGTATATTTTTTCGATGAACATCAAATTACAACTATATAGTATAATTAACTTTATATCTTTACTTTCTTTGTCTGAATCTTCATCAAAGTCTTCAAAAAGACCTTACTTCTTCACAGCTTGCTCTTTATCTAACTGTGTTTGACTTGTGATATCAACTTAAGCTTTTATTTCAACCTATGTTGTAATTTTGGGCTCTTCAGTTTACTTTATTGGATATTGAATTATTTTCTCTACAGATCAGAAAATAGCATCTTTATTCAATTTTTTCAAAGCTTCTGGCTTAATTTAGCTCACACTGAATTTTATAACGGGTTGTCAAGTTTTTAAGGTATCACTTCTTTCTAAGGGGGAATCGGGTTGGTTTTTGGCTTTTATCAAAAAACATCACAAATGACTAATTTCTTTGGGGGCTTCTTGTATTTCTTTCTTCAATAGTAGTTGATTTGGTAACTTTTACTCCTATTACTTTTATATTTGAGAAGAAAATTACTTTTCTTAAACTTCCTTAATAGGTGGGGCTAAATTAAAGGCTTAGAAGATATGATTGTCTCTTAGACTCTTGGTTGTGACTAAATTATATTTTCAGCTGGTTTAGATTAAATAATAGTTTCTTAAGCTTTTGGAAGAGATTAAATAATTGTTTCTTGTAGCTTTTAAATCTCGCTTGCTTTGGCTTAAAAATTAAAATAATTTCTTAAGTTTTGGTTTGCAAATTTGTAGCATTAATTTGATTTTAATTTCTGGTGCTTGTAATTTCATTAGTTTATTTAATTTATTAATTGCTAAAAATATTGTTTTGTAAAGGCTTAGGCTGGTCTTTCTCAGCATTTAATTATTGTTAAGCAGCTCTTTCTTTTTTAAACTTTGCTTTAAAAGGGTTATCTTAATGTCCTGCATTTCCTTTAAGAGTTTGATTGAATGGATTAGTGTTGATTTTAACTAGAAAAATCTACTTATTTTGAGGTTTAGTCTATGTTTAGGATATTGTTTCAACTTTATTATTTTGTGGTTTCACTTATTCTTGCTTCTCTTCCTCTTTTTTGTTCTTAATCCATGAATTATCAGTAGTCTTGCTTTAAGCAAGTCATAAAATAAATTAAAGTAATTAAATAATTACTTTATCCAAGTGGGTTTCTATAGTTGTAGTACTTTTCTCAAACACAGTTTTCAACGCATCTACAGAGTTACCTGTAGATTATAGATTTTCGGATGTGCTGCTACTTCCAATTTTATCTCTACTCTTTATAGATGTATTTGATTGAACTGATGTGCCAAGTCCTGTTGGCCCAATTTATATTTTGCTTTGAGAAGAAATAATTGTGTTAGATTTCACTTCAGGATTTTGTATATTATATTACTGAACAGAAGTGGATACAGCTTTCTACAAAGGTTGACACTCTTGGCTTGCACTACCTCCTACCGCGTTAGTTCTAGGTTGAATTGTACTTCTGCGAATTTAAGTTACATAGCTCTGTTTTTGAATGTTTTTCTCGAACAATGCCTTCAAATTGTTCACGCTGCTTCCACCTATCAAATGGGTATTAGGATTTTATGTGAAGATTGAGTTGTCACTTACCAGATGATTTCATTTGAGATTATTGAAATATATAATTAAAATTAATAAAGAGTCTTAATCATTACAAAATAATAAACACAAAAGGTCTACCTATATATACTTTAAAATGTTTGAATCAATTGCTGGAGGTCAAGTTATTGATAATCTAAAAATAATGTTTACAGCTTAATTCTAAAAATTTTAAATAAAGTCATTGTGATCAAGCACATCGAGATGTTGAAGAAATTGATCAGTAAACTAGAGCTTTGCAAAGGTAACGGCATAAGTTTGGTCTCATTGATCATTCTTCCCAAGGAAGATATCAACAAGTTTGGTAAATTACTTACCGGAGAAATGAGTTCTGATCAAAATATTAAGAACAGAATTACCAAGTAATCCGTCGTGACTGCTATCACTTCAACCAAAGAAAGTAAGTATTACTCATATTGTCTTAATTTATAATCTTAGAGCTGAAGCTTTACAAGGAAACACCTACAAATGGTCTTTGCTTATATTTTGGTTTTATTTATATTGAAGATGGAAAGACTGAGAAGAAAATTAACTTTGATTTTGAGCCATTCCACCCAATCAATTAGTTCTTATATTTTTGCGGTGGTAAATTATTGACTGAGCCACTTCTCTCCTTGTTGGCTGATGATGAACAGTTCGGTTTCATTATTGTTGATGTTAACGGTGCACTCTATGACACTCTTCAAGGAAACGGCAGAGAAATTCTTTAAAAGATTACTGTGGACCTCCCTAAAAAGCACAGAAAGGGAGGCAAATCTTCAGTCAGATTTGCTCGTCTGAGAGAAGAAAAGAGACACAACTATTTGAGAAAGGTCGCAGAACTCGCAAGTCAGAACTTCATCACCAATGATAAATCAATTGTCACTGGTATCATACTTGTAGGTAACGCAACATTCAAGAATGAATTGGCTGAGATTGATATGCTCTATAAGAGACACCTTCCAGTTATTTGCGCAGTTGTTGATGTTTCACATGGTGGAGAAAATGGTCTTAATGAGGCTATCACTGAGGCTTTAACCAACGTTATGTTCGTCGCTGAAAAGAAATTTGTCAGCAAGTTCTTCGAGGAAATTGCTCTCGATACTGGAATGATTGTGTTCGGAGACGACAATACTATGAAAGCCTTAGAGTTAGGAGCTCTGGAAACTGTGCTCTTATTCGAAGAACTTTACATTAATAGATATGTTCTTAAGAACGCAGTTAAAGGAGACACCAAGACCATCTACTTGAATCAACATTTTAATGATAAGTGGAAACATAAACACTTTTTAGAATTGTTTGTTAAATAGTACCTAACAAAAGGATTCAAAGTACTTCAAGGATAGGAGACAGGCATGGATTTGGACGTTGTCTCAGAAGATTCACTTGATGAATGGCTTTGCCACAAATTCTAGAACTACGGTGCTCAAGTTGAATTCATTACCGACAAGTCCCAAGAAGGTTTCCAGTTCGTCAAGGGATTCGGTGGTATTAGAGGTTTCCTCAGATACAAGGTTGACATTGAGGAGCATCATGGAGATCTCAGAGCCGGTGGTGACGATTTCGACCCAGACACTGATTTCATCTGAATGGATTAATTAAATTGACATTTAATTAATTAGGGCTCTTTTTATTATAACTCTAATTTATTTAATTGGTATTATTAATTAGTCTCCAATGTAAATGTTTGAGATATGAGGTACAAAATAATTTACTATTTCGATAATTTATTCCCTATAACTATTTAAATTCATTTTTTACTTTCCCGTAGTTAATATTCATCCACTTCATAATGATGTGATTGAAGATATATGACATCATTAATTTGATGAATGTTAAATCCTATAATATGATTAATTTAGCATTTTGCGCCTACCTTATGTATCTAAATAGATCAATCTTAATATATTTGCATTTTTTTAATTTATATATTGGAATGTTAAATACTGCAGTCACTCATCGTGTTGAATGATATTACCATATAAATATAGAATAGGATTATAATTGGGAACTTATTTTTATATGTGATTTTACTTAGTAAAAATAAGTTAACTTTCTAGAAACTTAATGATATTATTACATAAATAAAGTTAAATATTAAATAAGTTATTTATAAATTTAAATCAAAAGTTTTTCTCATAAAAACTTATATTTTTTAAAAAAAAAGGGTTTTCTATCAATTAAATTTCTTTATATTTTAATTAAATAATATTATTTTGTAAAATTAACAATGATAATTTAAAAAAAATTCTTTTAATAGATATATTATTTTTAAGATCTAACAAATTGACAAAATTTTATAATTATATTAACTTGTAAATTTTTCCAATTTTACTAATAATCTATTATAATAATAAATAGTTATTAGAATATCTGAGTGAGTGGTTGACTCTTGAATTTATATATAATAATTAATAATAAATATACTAATATGTATTATGATCATCATGCATAGGTATTCTCTCTTCTGAAGAATATGATTCTGCCTAAGAGATTATTTTATTGCAATCTACGCCTCTGTCAAACATTCTGAAGTTGCTCCCACATTTATGTATATATTTAAGCATGTATAGTAGTTTGAACTATTATACAAAATAAGGACTATGAATATTTCTAGAACCAAACTTTCTTTGATACTCAGATAGTTACTTGGCTATAAATTGTATAGACTGACTTAATCCCTAGATTTACTTTATTATGCATTCATTAGTAAACATCAATTTATTCTATTCATAAATCTTTCTTCTATTCTTTTTCTGCTATAAATTATAGATTATAAATAATGCATAATTACAATTTATATTGTAACATTAATATAAATTGTGAATTATTTGTGGAATATTCTTGATGATTGGGTTCAATCGATTGATAATGGTGGGTCTCATCTCTGATAGACTTTAATATCCGTAGCAGTAACTGAATGTAACTTTCATCTCTTTGGCTAACTTCCTCTATCTCCTCACAAGAACTCAAGTCGACTATTTAAATATCATGAAACAACTAATCATAGAAGAAATTTCTTAAAAATGTAATGAGATTATTTTCATGGAGTACTTTTTGCTTGTGTTGTCTACAATTAGTAGAATGCTTGAACCAGTGATTTTAAGTGGGTGCTCATTGACAAAGTACATCTTTTCAGCAGTGTCAATGAAGTAATCCAAAGCCTCCCTGTTTATATGTTCATGTTCATTACTTTGATTATGAATTAAGAAATATTGTATTGCCGTGAGGCTTTCTAACTTTTTCTTGAACCTGAACCTGGCTATCCTTGACAATTATAGCAGTGATTCGCATTCCTAATTTTACGGAAGTGTTCAGGGCATCCTTGGCTCGAAGCGCTCATGCTTCTCAATTGCAGTGTTAACTGTTATAGAAGTCGTTCCCATCTTTATGTCTAGTACTTAACTTTAAATATTTAAATAAATCATAAGGTTTTAAATGATAGAAATATCCCGTTTTACTTAAAAATAATATTTACTGAAGCATGGGACATACCATTCATTAAGTTGTCTAGTTTGATATTTAGTAACTTGCTTTTAAATAAATAAAGGAAAAATCGATCAATAATTATGCAACTTTACACAGTCTTGTTCGAAATAGCCATGATATGTCGGAAGAAAGTTTCTAAACATTTAGAAGGGTTTATAATATGGGTGACTCTCATGAACTCTAAATATTTCCTGATAAGTTTCCAATTCGCAGATATTTGTTTTCTTTCCCAGTACCATCTCACCCTTTTATTTTTAATATTAAAATATTTATAAAATTCCTTCTCAGAGTCGAATTTTAATCTATCTGGGTGCCCTCCAGCGATGAGCCCAGCAATATGTGAATGCTTATTCCTTGGAAACATATTAGTTGTGTTTGCACAAGAGGAAGTCGTGGTAAATAATGTTTTATTATCCATTTAAATATTAAATCTAATTGCAGATGCTCAATTTAATTATCAATCTTTATTAATATATATTTATATCATTTTCGAATTCGGACTTAATTAAAGTTTAAGGCATCATTCTATCTATTATTCTATTGCAAATTCTCGACTTATTCCTTACATATAGTAACAATATTTACAATTAAAGTAAATAATCAATTGAAAATAAATTAGTTTAATTAATTTAATATCAAAGTATAATAGTTATTAAATTTAACAAAATTACTTAGAACAAATTAATGCAATAAAAACCAATGTAGAAACCAATATTTAAAGCTTGACTTTGGTCATTGACTTATTCCTGAAACATCTTAAGAAATACGATAATTTGATTTGAAATTGCTAAAAATATTAAATGAATTTTTTCGCTTTGGAGGTGAGATAAATCTGTATAGCAAAAATAATACGTTTGCTTGTAATCTTTGAAAAATAAATTTATAATAAATATCAATATATATCTCAAAGTAAAATTTTGCATATGAGCAATTGTTTCCTATATTAAATTAAATTATTAAGCAATAAAAAAGGGTTTCAAATTTTATGGAATCTATAATTTATTGCCTTAAACAATTAATATTAAAAATTCAATTTTAATTAAAAATATATTAAGTTTATTCTCATACTAAGCAATATAATTTTTTTAATGAAATATCTATTTTTTTAAAAAAAAATAATCAAAATGTAATAAATTTAATTTCTATTTAGATTAATTATTATTTGTATTTTTGAAATGGATTGAAAGTATTTGTATGACTTTAAATTAATAAATAAATAATTATAATTTGTAGATAATTTTGCTAAAATGGTACATTGATACATCAAATCTTGACATCTGTATTTGGAGTCGTTTGTACAATTTCAACTTTGGAATAGATTTCTTTTGCTTGGACTTTTCAATTAATGATAAGAAGCCTTACTTCGCAGCTGCCTTCAGTGATTAGACTTTGAGAGTGAGGTAAAAATTTTGGTTTTTTTATATTTACTTTCTTAGGAACCTTGATGAATTGAGAACAGGTGCGTCTACAATTGACAAGCCAAAATTCTCGATTTAAGGTGAGGCCTTAGGTGCTATAGATGTGAAAATCAATCACTTAGGAAATAGAGTCGTAGTGTCCACTCTTGATTAGACTTTGCAGATTTACAACTTGTACTCTGAGAGCGGCATGACTCCCTACAAATAAATTTAAGAAGCGATTTATTTGATATTTGGAAGATAGAATTTAACCGTAATGGCAATGAAATCATTAATGGAGCACTTTCATGAAAGGTCTTTGATATTTCCAGTGGGGAAATGACAAGAGAGTTTAACAAAAGATCTAAATTTATTCAAGCTATAGCTTTTGTAATTATTAATATTTATTTTTTAATCAATTTTATTCACCAAACGGATAAAATTTCGCATGCGGCAACATTAATGGTGTTGTTGAGCTATATGATATGCATAGCTATAAAAGAAAGGAAGCATTCTTGAGTAAGAATGGATATTTATCATTATAATCTACATTTTTAGATCATGGAAAAGCTGTAAGATGCTTGAAATTCAGTCCTAACAACTAAATCTTGATCAGTGGTCGAGAGGAATTGCACATCAATATTACAGATGTTGATGTTAAAATGAGAAAACTGACTCTTACAGGCCACTCAGATTGGCTTACTTATGTCTCTATCAGTAATTAACAGAACCAATTCCTCACTGGTTCCATCGAAAGACAAATTAAGATATGGGATCACAATTCTGGCAAGTGCTAGCAATCTATTCAGATGACGGCACCAGTTTGGGGTGCTTAATACTCACCAGCTGGAGATCAGATAGCTACTATATCTTAAGATGGTAATGTCAGTGTTTATGATCTTAAAATGATGAGTGGCTAATGAAGTATAAGTAGAATTATCTTTGGATTATAATTAATTTTTATTAAGAAATTACAATCATAGAATAACTTCAATTATATGACTTGTAAGCTTGCTAAATTAAATTATTATTAGGAATAATGATTATTATAATAAAAGAGATAATAAAGACAAAATGAGAAAGATAGTTGATAATGAGCAGTTTATTTAAGGCTTGAATCAAATGTACTCTGGCACAAAGAAATGGGGTACTGTTCGAATAATCATAAAGAGATGCAAGAATTGTATTCTATATATCATGAATTATTGGTATATGAGAAGGTACACTAGTATAAACAGACTAAAGAAGCAGAGAGAAAAGAAAACTAACAAAAACTGAACTCATAACCAGATCATGAATTTGATATCATTGTAAAGGCAGCTAACCCAAAGAAGAAGATCCCTACTATTGTAAATACTCTTGTGATCTCAATACACTATTCATAACAATAATTCAGTTCTTATCTAAGCTTTCTTTATTATAGGTGAAACACAATCAATCCCTCAAATTCCAAAAGAACTTAGTGACTTTATTGCAAGCCTAGATGTTTAAGGACGCCAGAGTTGCTGCCAAAGAGGCAGATAAAAAGAAGAATGGCAAAAAAGAAAATATTAAGGATCTTAAGAACCAAGCATCCGAGATAAAAGTGTAGATACCTAGAGTAGATGTGATTAAGAGCAAGAAGAATAGAAAAGATAGAAGAAAGGACTTGAGAAAGGATAAACGCAGAGACCTTAAGCAAATGAGGAAGGAAGATAAAATCAAACTATTTCAAGAAGCCACGAGCAACTTGCACAATGCAGATGCTATCATGAAAGAAGAATAAAAAATGAATCGTTTAAGATATAATTATAGGGGAAGAGCACTTAAGACTTGGGAAAGAGTTAAAATGTATATCTTTAATATTAATTCATTATTAGCATTAAAATTTATATTTAAATATCGATAAATCATTAACTCTTAACTCAAAGCTTGCCAACAAGAACAGCTTTTCTATTAATGATTTCAAAAAGACCATCTTTATAGCATTCTCTGCCAAATTCACTATCTTTGACACCTCCTCCTGGGATAGCTGGATCACTTGATACAGCTTCGATAATAAAACATTTCCAACTTCAAGCTTAATATCTTTTCTTTTTTCCTTTTCAATGTCCTTTGTAAAGATGCTTGCGCTCAGTCCATATCTAGAATCGTTAGACAAATTAATAGCTTCAGAATCCTCCTTAAACTTGAAAACTGAAGATAAAAGTCCGAAAAGTTCTTCATAATAAGCTTGCTGATTCTTGGTTATATTTTCTAGTACCATAGGATAAAGAAATTTTCATTTTATAAATTTGAGTCAGAGGGACTGTAATTCAAATCACCATAGACAAATTTTGCACGTTAATATATAGAAGATTGGACTTATTTTGTCAAAGTTTCCTTTGCTCTTATTGATTTTAAGGGACCGATAGTAGTGCTCATATCTAAAGGATCACCTATTTAAATATGTTAATCAAGTGCTTGTCTAAGTCTACTCATGAAATCATCATAAATATATTCTTAAATGATAAATCTCTTAGCATTATTGTAAGCTTGACCACTTGTATGGAGTCTTGCAGCAATTGCATTTTATACAGCTAAATCTATATCTGCATCATTATTAACTATAAATGCGTCCGATCCAAACTCAAAACTCCTCTTTTCATGTGCTATCCACACTATGCTGCAACTTAAAAATAAATAAAGTGAAAGAATTTTCTTTCCACCTTCTGTGCTTCCTACAAACTTGACACTTGTTAATTTTGGGTCCGCAATTAATGCAGCAAATTGATCATGATTGATGTACAAATTCTTATACTAATGTTCAAAACCTCTATGGAAATTAAAAGTTAGCTTTAACTTATTACAGATCAAAATCTTACGCATCTCTGAACAAATCATCTAAGTTTTAGGCACTATATGGAACTAAATCAGCATGCTTCAAAAGAATTGGATGTCCTAGAGCTTAAGCGGGTAGACCAATTTTAAAGGGAAGCCAAATTGGAAAGTTCCAAGTGAGAATTGCTATATTTTGTTTTAACAACAATCGGAAAAATTAAAAAAAAGGACAGAGTTATTAGTCATTCTTCTTCTAATTTATAATATGGAAAAATGTCTGAATAACTTACTAAAAGTAGGTCCGAGTGGTTAATTCATAATATAAGTTTCAGGGATCTTTTTTATATCGTTTCATGCTAAATAATTTCCAAAGTGTTCTTTTGATATTAATCGATAAGTTTCATTGTTTTCTCTACCTCTGCTTTGGTTTCCTTAATTGGTTTACCCGTATCATTTGTGATGACCTCTGCAATCTTTTACTTTATATCTGTCATAAGTTTCTTTAACTTGCTAAATTTATCAAGCCTTTCCTTAACTCCGTTTTCTAAGCCCTAGTTTCTCATTTATTTATAGCATTTGTTTGACTTTTCAAGATGGTCAAACATTTACTGGTTTGTAATGCCCTCAATGGGTTTGTGCAATTTGTTATTTTTTGGGTTTATGCTTCTATACTATATTAAATTCTTCAAAGATCCGATATTATAATCAAGAATAATATTCCATATCAAAAAGGTATCTTAAAACAGTGTAATCCATATGGTACAGTAAATTAAATGCAATTAATTAACAGGAATCACTAATTATTGGTTAAATTATAAATCTATTTGATAAAAATTTATAAGAATTGAGATGATGCATTTTAGGAAGCTAATTAATAAATTTTATAAAGTTAAACTCAACCATAATTTACTATAGCAACTTTAAGAGGAATGAAAATTTACACTAAGACTGGAGACAAAGGAACCTCAGCTTTATTTAGAGGAGATAGACTAGAAAAGAATGATAGAATCTTTGAATGCTTGAGTTCTATTGATGAACTTAATGCCCATTTTGGACTAGTAAGTTTAATCATTAAACATGAAAAACATAAGCAAAATACCATTTTTCTATATATAAAAAAAAGATGCTCACATTAAACATTCTTTTTAGGCTAGAGAATACTTTGATTCTGTTGCTAACCTTGATAAGAAACATACCAAAGATGTCGAAGAGATTCAAGCCAGATTAATAGACTTGGGTTCACAGGAAGCTACTCCAAGAAAATCTGATGATGTGAATACCAAAAAGATTTATCATACAACTATCGATCCCGAGTGTGTTGCTGAACTGGAAAGAAGGGTTGACTTCATGGATGCCCAACTTCCTCCTTTGGCGAACTTCATTTTGCCAAGTGGGGGTCTCGCTTCATCTCATATTTACATTGGTAAGTTCTAAATTTCTCACTTTATATTTTAGTAATAACTGCTTGCAAAAGAGCCAAAAGAAATCTTATTCCCTTATATCAAGAAGAATAGATTGAATAATAAGCTTATCAATATATTATTGCTTAAGTTTAATACACAGTTGCATATATCTTTATAAAATATTTAACACATTCATTAACAGACTTAGTGACTATTTGTTCATGCTTGCTAGAACTTGCGCTTAAGCAGAACACACGATTGAAGTTATTTACAAGAAATCCAAAAAGTCTCAATAAAAGCATGAAAAAGAAAAGAAAGAATGATCATATTTACATAATGAAATTAAGGAATGATAAACAGTTAACTTATTTTATATCTTATTAAACATCAAAGTTTTTATTTTAGTTTGGATGTCTTAACTTTATTATAATCACTGATTATATCTATTTCAATAGTTGCCTCTTCCTTTACCGCCTCTATAATCTTAATTGTTTCCTCATAATACTTTTTTCTCTTCATTTCTTTCTTTCTAATTTTTTTAGATGTGGCCTGATTGATCTTGAATCAAATAAGTGGAGGGGAATCTGAATATACTATCGTGACACAAGCATAAAGCATTGAATTCTACTTTACCCAAATCTATTCCATTTTAAGGGACAAGCTTAATTCCACCCTCAAAATCGATGTCTCAAATTAAACCGTAGAATTTAATTTCAATTGGAGGAAGCTGTCTATAGGTAAATCTAATTTCAGTCACTCTGACATCCTCAAAGCTTCTTAAACTTTTAAATTGAGCTTTATCGATCAATGTTCCAGCAACTAACTCACTTTCGAACAATATTAAGGTCTCGATCTTATTTTGAACTTAATCTAGTTGCTCAGTTATGAAGCAGAGATTTATGTGCTTTGAATTAAATTATTTAGAATGGTAAACTTTTAAGTTTATTGAATTCTTCATTGGATAGAGAAAAGTAATCATGCTTAATTGATTTTGAATTGAAAACTAATGGGAGATCTTGACCTTCTTAAGATCTGTTAACAAAGATGTATCTATCTTCATCTTGTTTGGTATAAATATAATACAATATTTTTATGATGAGTTAAAGCTTTCTTAATTTTCTTATTTCTCTACACAGTACCTTTGACATTAATTGCTCCCTTTAATTTATCGCTTTTAACATCAATGAATGTTATTTAGCCCTCTCTCTCTTATCTACATTTTTGACTAAATTCATTATTTTATAGGCCAACATCAGCTCTCATTACTGTTACCATTTGAGAAGGTTAAATGATGTCTGTAATTTTAAACTAAATTCCTGCGCCAATGCCCTCAACCCAACCACAAGCATTTACAATAAGAATTTTTATCTCCCTTGAGTATCAAATTTTGGTACTCTTAGTAAAGAAGTTCCATTGACTTATTGTAGTAGTTTACATTTAGATTTGGTTAAGGGGAGTTTAAATAGTAGATCTTCAGTATCTAGATATCATTGAAGTCGTTATTAAAAGTAAAATAAAATTATATATTGGTAAGGATCATATTTTCAATTTTAGAAAAACTAAACTGGCCAGCTAAAGTGAAGTTAGATTAGCCTGGGTCAACCACTAAAATGAATACATCAGATTTAGCTTAGGAAAGAATCTCATTTATCAAGCAAGTCGCAAAAGTAGATTTTCCAACATTAACAACTCCATTTACCAAGATCTTTATATTCCGATTGTCTGGTTAGCTTTTTATGTTTTAGACAATACTTTTTATTCATAATTTCCAAGATTTGTTTAGTTCAAAGAAGCCTTTCTTTTTTTCGTCGAAGTCTCTATTAATATTAGGTATATTGAATTAAATATGAGCCTCTAATAGATTATTTTCTCTCTCTCTCTCTGTATATTCTTATACTCCTTAATAGCAATTATTGAGGCCCTCTGTGGGACATACTCAATCTTTATTTCTTCACTTTCTCCATCAATACTTAATTGTATATTTTTTTCACTTCTTCAGTTTTGGTTTAGTTGTATAAACTTAACAGCATATTCTTTCTTGTCTGAGATCACTTCATACCATTTATCTCCTTTACACTGCTCTGGAGTAATCTTTGCACCAAAGATATTTACTCTTCCATATAGCACTTTAATTTTTGTTGCTCCTTAGAAGCAGAAATTTTATAAAATTGCATTTTAGATTTCAATATAAAGACAAAATATTAGTTCCTTACCTTCTTTCAATACAGAATGAAAGCTTAGCAAGTTTTCAAATCAGCATCTATAATTTTAAAATCTTGATTTCTATCAGAAGTTGTAGACTCTCTAGATCTCGATCTCATTGGCTTTAAGGTTTCCATTTTTTATAGTTGATGAAATATGTAAGTATAAATATTAATGAAGTTTAATTACTTTCATATTTTTATCAGAAGAGTTTAATAGTTAAATTGAATAGACTAGTCTGAATTATGAATGGTTAATATTATTTATTACAAGATAATTGATTATATAATATAATCATGTCAAACAGAGATCTAAGTCAGAATTTGGCAGTAAGTTCAAATTTTAATAATACCCAGACTTCAGTGAGGCATGAGTAAAGTTATTATAACACAAAGAATAAAATCCTGCTTATTCTGCATATCTAGGCATTATTAGAGGAACTTCAATTAAATAATTATAATTGAAAAATTATATAGGATTAATAAAATTTTATTTTAAGAACTCAAGGTAAAAATCTATATGTGTTGATTTCAAAATATAGGATTTCCAATTGAATAGCCCTTAGAGGCAATAAAAACATAGTGGTAATCAAAGCCTTATTATAAAAATGATTATTAAGTAATGCAAGGAATAATAAAAGATAAAGGTATAATGGGTCTCTATGCAGGGTCTATCCCTAACTTCTCAAGAATGATTGTGAAAAACTTATACAGATACCCTTTAATGATTTATTTGCCGTCTAAGTTTAAGAAAATTCTACCTTAAAACTTCGATGGGAAAAAGTTCTTTTCTAAGTTTTTAACAGGTACCACAATAGCTTTTCTGGAATCATTTATATTATGTCCCTTTGAGAGATTTAAGACTTTGTTCATAACTTAAAGTGAAGCCAATAACTTAAACTATGCTGGTTACTACAAGAAATTTAATAATACCTTGAGTACAGAACTTTTAAAGGGTGTTAATCCACTCATTGGAAGACAGGCAGTTGCTTGGATTAGTTTCTTAGAAGCTGATTTGTTGATAAAATAAATGCTAAGTAAATTCTATTAAATCAAAGACAATGTGAATATCTCACGAGGTATCTGTTGCCAGGGTTTCTGGTAGTTGCAATAATTAATACTGTATGTGTTATGCCTCTAGATGCAGTTAAAACCTTCTATTAGTAAGTTGATCCTATGGCTTCAGGGGGAGCAGAGGTCAGAGAAATTTATTTATAAATTTAATAATATTTTAAATTCATTCATAAGGCGGTTTCAAGGGTTTCTTAGTTGGATGGCGATTAAGATATGCCATGTATCTACTTCATGCAATTAGCTAAAATAGCATAATATTCGTGAATATAATCAATTAATCAACTTTGTACATTTCTTTTTAATTATATTAATTTTATTCTATTTATAGGTACTCTATCGCATTATAGCTGTTTTGCAATAGAGTACCTTAATTATATTACTTTTCAAATAAATTAAATTTAAATGCTATAGATAATATGTAATTAAGTTTATAGAGAAAGTAATATATAATAAATATTAAAAATTAAAAAAGAGAATAATCTGAAAATGTTGGTATATTGAGCAACTTTCTTCAATAGATTAAGTTTGAAATAAATAAAATTACTTATAAGCTATATTTATATAGTACTTTCTCTATAAACTTAATTACATATTATCTATAGGAATTAAATTTAATTTATTTGATAAGTAATATAATTAAGGTACTCTATTGCAAAACAGCTATAATGCGATAGAGCACCTATAAATAGAATAAAATTAATATAATTAAAAAGAAATGTGCAAAGTTGATTAATTGATTATATTCACGATTATTATGCTATTTTAGCTAATTGTGTAAAAATAAAATGGGGGAAAGTTTCCTGCTCGGTTTAATTTATTTATGCTAATTTTAATAAATTTTACATAAATTAACAAATTTAATATTTTTTTACCGATTTAATATTAAGAGCATATTGATCATCATTGAAGTAGTACAAGATAATATAGTCTAACATTATATAGTCATGGTAACAACTAGAAAAATTCAATCAGAATTACATTAAAAATTGGATAAAATATTTAGAATTACTAAAACAGAACCTACAAATATCAGATAAAAAAACGTCAGAGTTGTTTGAATCTGAAGATAGATATTGACTATTATTGATTAATAAATTAAAGTATAATTATAATGTTAAAAATAGTCATGAAGTTGGTTGATAGTTGTTATAAAGTTTAATTTAATAAAAAAAATTAATAAGATGCAGAAAACTTCCCTAAAATTATTATTTTTATCATAAACCGTTGCAAGAAGCTTCCCCCCCCCCGAAAAAAATAATCTAATTTCGCTTACATTTAAAAAATATATATCATTTATATTAAAAGAGTAATATTAAATTAATTCAAAATAAGCTTATAATTAAAAGTTAAAACCGGTTTTATAATAATAATCAGTAAAAAACAAAATGAAACAATCATTTACTCATGCTATTTTGCTATTTAACATTTCATTTCAAATAGATTAAACTTCTTCTGCAAATAATTAATAATAATCTATAAAATTTTAAGCAGTATTGTTTGGAGATGTACCAGATTATATAAAAACTTAAAATTTTTATAATTATTCACTCTTTTATTTACTATACAAATTGTATAAGAATGGTTATCGCTAAATACTGATGCAGATTTTTCAGCATAAACTTACTCATAAAACTTGACTTAATATAATAAAGAGAGAGAGAGAAGATAATGATCCTGATTATATACCCTTCAACTTCACAGGATATTAGAACTAAGGAATGCTTCTTCATTGTAAATAAAACATCAGCTTCGCTTTTCGTTGATTAATCACAATTATATGCATATTATGATGTTCAATAAACCTTATAACAACCAGGTGTCAATAAATTAATTCAAAGTATTATAATTATAATGTGTAGCTTCAGCCTAAGTATATTCTATGAAGGGACCAAGCTGCTCTGTAGTAAATTCAGCTTCTAGTAATTTAGTTTCAATGTTAAAATACACGCCAGCTAGTGGCTATAATAAAGATAACTGTGCTTATCTGATTCACTTCTCACTAAATGAGACATCTGGACAGCCACAGTCGTTTGCCATTCAAAATTTCATTGTTTTTTACGGCTATAATATAACATTACCGTCTTCAGCAATATTGTTGGAATGCATTCAATTTGGGGAAAAAGAATTAAAATAACTAATTAATCATTAAAATTAAGGCAGTTATAAAATTCAGAGTGAGTCAAATTTATATCTAACTCGATATTAAGGTAGATCCCTCAAATAAGCTGCACTTAAATATTATCAATATGTATGAATTGTCCCTAAAAGTTAGGTTTTTTTTATTTTGAGCAAATTCACAAAAACTATAAAAAAGTCCTTTCCTACTTAAAAGAAAAAATGAATTATTATGTCAATAACAACAAACATTATTTTTAATGCGCTATCTTGAATATATAGTATTGTTATAATCTGGAGGCATTTTTTTAAAAAAAAAACACATAACTGAAACTATTAAAAATTAATTAATTTTTTATTCATTTTCCATGATGGAATTACAATATTTAGCACATTTGTGTAAAAATTAATTATTTCTTTATTTTATAGTTGGGATCATATCACTTATTACAGTGATATTATTAACAGCTTAATCATTACTTTGAAATTACTTTTTTAAACATAGAAATATCTCGAGATTAATAATATAAATTTTTAATTTCTTTAAAATTTACTTGCTTATGCAATAATGATCATTAGTTTTTTATGATCATATTGAAACTATAAAATTAATTTTAAAATTAAAAAAATTTTAATTATTTTTAGTTAAGGAGATAACATTTAATGGCATATTTTATCTATAAGAAATTTATAAATTGAGATCAACTAAATTACTTAAATTCTATTACTGTACTTTTTTGTAAATTTAAATTAAAATATTATTAAATTTGTAATAATTGTAACTAGTAATAATTCTATATAAATGATATTCTCATATTTATATTAATATTTTTAATCTAGATATTAAAATCTAATATTAAATTAATCTTAAGAAAACAAGGTTATAGAAAGAGGATATATTAAATTATTATAATTATAAATTATCAAATGAGATATATCACGACTAATAAATTATTGTCTCTCACTACAGTTCTCCTGATGACAGCGGGCATTTCCTGCGTAGACTATTTTTATAACTTAAAAAACATGGATTAAATGGTATCATAAATTTCTATTTTATATAAACTTTTCTGAAGGCACTGTCCCTGAAATAAAAATATTTACTTATTATAAATGAATGTATAACTTTGGGAACAATCGAAGATATTGCATCTTAAACATTCTCACAAAATATGGAGGATTATAATGCCTATAGAAAAGTCGAAGATCCAACTAATTTCGTTTCTTTCACATATCCTGGCTAAGAGAAAAAGCTTAAACCTTTGTAAATAATTGGGTTAATAAAAAATATAACTATGCCTTTATTAGGCTTCATTGTTTAAAACTATTATTTTAATTCTTTTGAAATAAAATCGCTTGAGGAATTTTATTAATACTATAATAAAATGTAAATGATTAAATTTATGAAAGTTTACTTTGTACAATTTTTGACAAAATAATCAGCTGAAGTTAAGGAGTGCTACTTCATTGCTGATAAAACCTCAGCCGTATTCTATATGGATTTTATTAATTTGTTAAATAACAAAGTTTGATTCACAATCCTATCTTAGCCACCCAGGTATATTTAAATAAAAACTATTAATGCATTACTTATTTTATATTAATTATGCTATTACAGCAAGGGTATATCAAGTCAACGGCCCAAATTGCGAAAGAGTTGCAACTAAAGACACTGATATATTCTCAAAGAAGCAATATTCACATCTGGAAATGCCGAAATGGACAATTGTGCTTATTTATTAAATAAAAAATATGTAAATCATTTTAAGAATATAAATAATAAATCTATTTGTTTTAATTTTAGCTGATTGATACAGCAGGTTCTCATGCTTAAAAAGCAATTACTGTTCAGAATTTTAATAAAAACTCCGATTATAATTTCATATCAACATCTTTAATTTCTATTAGATTGACAAAACTTTGATTGAAAAATAAAAATATTTAAAAAAATAAACTATATAATGCAACAAATTAAAAGAAGAAATTAATAAAAAGGCCCTTAATGAATTCATAAATCAATGGCTTATTAATAAAAGTTATTGATTTTCACTCATTCAATGTATAAAATTAGAAAACATCGATTCAAAAGGTCTTCGTTTTATCTTAATTGCTAAATTTACCTTTTATTTCAAATGTCCTCTAAAATTTGAATTTACTGGAATTCTAAAATTTTCCAATATTATTCAAGCTTCTATCAAAGTATGAAACTATTTTTTAAAGTTTTTATTTTAAATTAATTTCATCTCAATTAATTATTATAATGCATACGACCTCTAATATTTTTATAGTTTACGATCGATATATTTATATATAAATATATATATATATATTAGAGAGATTCTTTATATATCAATCATTTAATCTTTACATGATTAATATATTTAAAAGTGTTTTTTTTAAATTATTATAGTTGTGTGAGTACAGTTTAGTACTATAAATAACTTTAGCTTCTTTAATTTTGGATTTAAACGTCTCAAGAATTTAACAGATAATATATAATTCACCTTTTAATATTGGCGGATTCTAAAATCTTAATTTTCATTCAAAGTTTTTAATTATAAGACTGTCAGTAACTTAAACAAATGATAATCGTTTAAACATTATTCTGTCTCTGTGCTATTAAATATTAACATTTATAGGTCAGCATTTTAATTAATACGTGTGTAATACAATAATTAACTAAAGACTAAGAAATACTTAAATAAACTCTTTAATCAAATATTTAAAATATTCTGGGTTATTGAATTGTTTAAAACAATTACATTTTAATTAAAAATATTAAAAAAATATATGTTAATAACTTCTGAACCACATGCAACTTCAGGAGCCTTTTTGATTAATGTAATCCATGCGATCAAGATTTATTAATATAATTTAATTTAATTAAATTTGCAATGGTTTTTGCTATGTTATTTTTAAATCTTCAATAATTGTTTATCAATTGAAGAATTTATAAAATTTAAAAGATCTTTAAATGTATTCACACTATTTGAAATGCCTTTATTTCTTATAATATAATATATATCTATATAAATTCAATTACATTTATATTATACCAAACTTTTATGAATGGTATATCGTATATACAATGCAATAAAATATTTAACAAAATCGCTAAATTACATACAAAATAAGTTAATATTGTACAATATAAAATATTAATTTTTTAAAGATACAAGCTATTATTTAACCGCATTTTAATTTTGAAATGATTAAATCATTTAAATAGCTTGTACAAGAGCGGATAGCTTCAACTAGTATATAAGTCAGAATCTCCATTAAAAAATTTTGATAATTTTTTATTGATTACATCAAAGAAAAATATCTAAATAGTATTAAAATTAAATTTTTGCATAGATTTCTAATCAGAAATTTTATCTGTATTAAAATTTATAAAACCCCATAGATCAATTAAGACATGAGAATTGGGATTAAGAACAATTAAATTAATAATTAATTATTATTAGCGTATAATTATATTGTTTTGGATAATTTTTAAAACCACTGGCAATTTCCTTATAAATTAATTTTAGCCTAATTATAATTAATTTTAGTCAATAATAATTAATCTTAATTTAATTGTTCTTAATCCCAATTCTCATGTCTAAAATGATCTATGGGAATTCATGATCATATAATAATAAATTAAAATATATTTTATCATGATCTACACTAGAAAATACCTCGGAAAAGTTTATAATGTAAAATGTAAGATATATTCTAATTATTTTTACATTTTCATTAATAAATTTATCTTATTCTATGTATTTAAATATTTTGATTGAATTTGATTTAATAATGAATTAATTTTCAAATTATTTTCAATTGCAATTTATTAGAAATTTAATTATTTAGAAATTTGTCGTAATCTAAACATTCTTAAAAAGAGGATATAAAACTTAGTTATTATAATATTAATGTTATCTAACAAAGATTTACTGCCCATAGTTGTGGTCTTCTCAATGAAAATTGGCTCCACTTATCAAGTTTAAATTTATTAAATTTCAATGAATTTATAAGCCTTATTACAATTTGTAGATTTACTTGAAATAAGCTATCACTATCGGTTATGTCCCTGAATAAATAATAAAATAAAACAAATATCTATGAATGTATTTCATTAGAAAAAACCTTAGATATGGAAGATTTGTTTATACAATGGAAGTTGACCACTATAATGCTAAGGATCTAGCCTATAACTCAAACTTCAAAAATCTCGCACATATTGGCTTCAATAAGACTAAACATTAAATATTAAAAGAAAAAATAATTATTAAGAATTAAATTTTTGTATTCACTTTATGAAAGAAATTATTCATAAATTTAACATAGAAATCCTTACTTTTTATTTTAGAACTAAGTTTGTAAAATAGAATATTAAATAGCCTTATAATCTTTAAAAGAATGGGGGGGGGGGCATATCTGAATCAAAGGTATTTTTAATAATAATTTGAATGAGTTGGCGTGCTTGCTCAAAGTCAAATTAAAGCCTTAGAACACGAGGAAATTATTTTAAAGTACAAGAAATTTCTTTATTGTATTGAAAACACATAGACTAAGACTCAGATGTATAATAAAATTACTTTTATTTTTTATTTTTTTCATTATTTATTTCTCATTTATGCAATTTTAAACTAAAGAACTTACTCAAATTCTTTTTTATTAGTTATTCTACACCAAAAAAATTTACTTGAATATTACATTTATAATTTAAAATAACTATTATAATCATTAATTTTTTGTCTAAGATAAATTATTAAAAAGAATTTGAGTAAGTTATTTAGTTTAAATTTGTATAAAATGAGAAATATATAATAAAAAATATAAAAAATAAAAGTAATTTTATGATACATCTGAGTCTTAGTCTATGTGTTTTCAATAAAATAAAGAAATATCTCGTACTTAAAAATATTTTCCTTGTGTTCTTAGGCCTTAATTTGACTTTGAGCAAGCACGCCAACCCATTCAAACTATTATTAAAAATTATATTTGCCCTCTACAAAAGAAACAGACTAATTATACAAGAATAAAGTAATAATTTGGAATCTAAATTAAAAGTAAATGATGTCATTAAAAAAGAAGTTTATTTATAAACTTAATGAAGATATGCTAGACAGCCTTATTGTTTTAATCTTGTAGCAATAATATAAAAATATAAATTTATTTTATGCATAATTTCAATGAACAATTATAAATTAATCCCATTAAATGTTGAGCAAAAGAAAAATTAAAAAATTGAATTTTTCTTGAAAAACTCAAATTTAGAATGACTAAATGAGATTTATTAATAACAGGGCTCTGAGCTACTTTATTGAATAACAAACAATTTAATTTATATCATTTTGAGATTTGAACTCTTATGATCTATAATTTTTTATTTAATTATACATTTTTTACTTCATTAATATTGATTAATATAAAGTTTACTTTGTGTTTATGTTTGCTTATTCTGGTGAAACAATAGAATGCTTTTTTTGTTGTTGACAAGCCTTCATCTCTGAACTTTACCAATTTTTAAAAATAAATTTAGATATATTTAATCGGTACAGATCATATGTATTAAAAGATATACTTAAACACGCTAAGTATTTTAAAGGATTTTTAATTAATTATAGTGGGTCTGCAAAAGTGTATTCTGTCAGTGGTCCTAAATGTTAAACAGTTTCTCAGAAAGGTGAAAACATCGTTCCATAAAAATTATATACTCCGACAGGGAGAGTCAACAAGAACAACGGCGCTTATTTTAAAATATTTAATTGTTTATTTGTTCCACTTGAAACTCTCAGAAAAAACATTCTACCAGAACGCATATACAATATATGACTACCTATCCAACTAAAATCTTATGTTCAGGAAATTTATTTAAATTATTTTAAAAGAAATAAGGGAAGTTTTTAAATACAAAGATCTTATATATTTCATTTAAAATTATTACTTTTTTAAGATAAAAAATATTTCTTAGAGTCGAAAATATTATGAATTTTTATAATTTACTATAATTTGGATTTTTATAACAATTATTTAACATTTTCTGTATTTTAAGATATTTCATAATTAATTTTTATATTAAATAAATCAAGGTTTTATAAGCTGAAATAAAAATATATAAATAACAAATTATTTCAAATTATTTTAAAAAAATTAAAATATTCTGTTATTCGAGCCAATAAAAAATAAAAAACAAGACTATTTTTATAATCTAACAATGCCTTCAATCAAATTTTTAGAAGTTTAAAAAAAGATAAAATTTTTCTATATAAATTGGATAATAAATATTATCACAATATTTAATTAATTTTAATACAATAAATTTTATAAAGAGTAAGTGATTTTTTAAAATGTTGAAGAAGTATTTATTAATTAGATGTCAGATTATAACTCGCTTAAAAAAATTTTATTGCATATTTATTCTTTTTCTGAAAAAAAATTATATCAAATTATTTTGAGGTTATAATTGTGAACTACAATTCCACTTTGAATTATTTTTATTTTAAACATTTTTTAATGCAATCAATTATTGATGAATTTAATATAACTGGAGTACTTTCATATTAAAAAAATAATATTTGAATTATAATTAATTTAATGTTACAATTAATTTCAGTAAACTTTTTAAGAATTTAAATTTGTTATAATAATATTCAAAAGTAAATTTGATTTTTTACTTCCAATAGATAAAAATCGTACTAATTTTGCAGAGTTAGAAATATATTTCCATCTCTATTATGCAATTAAATTAAACTCGATTATTCCTTTTCCAATTATTATTAAGTATATAAGTGATAAATTTGTATTTAACTTCTCAACCATAAGCTGTTTCAGAATCATTTAGACTTTTGTACTCTACATACTCTACATTTGTTTAAAAATAATTTATGTTCCACTTTATAACCCTTCAAATATTATCTGTAAGAATTAAAATTTATCATACTGTAATTTAAAAATGAAAAATAAATATTAGCTGACTTTGGAGGATTTTGTTTTAAAATTAATAAAGCAAGTAATTAGTATTTTTTGTTGGTTTATTAAAACTTTTTAGCAATTTAAACTCTTACAATTGATATAATTGTAAATGATTCAATTTAATTATAGTAATCAATATTTTTATAAAATGATCGATTGATTAATTTCTGAAACAGAAAATCTTTTCAAACAATTTTATATTTTACAACAATTGAAACTTCCTCAAAATATTATATCCATTTGATGATTTTATAAAATAATACAAAGAATTGTTAATATAGGGTCTAAGATAATTATTAATACATTACAATATTTTGAAGAATTAGTACCATTTATTTAAGTTATATTTTTAATAGCGTCTTAAATCTAACATTTTAATATAGTTATTAAAAAATTACCAAAGCTAGTACGTTAAAATATTGACAAATGATAATAATTGTATAAAAAATCAAATTTAATGCCCTTAAATTTATTTAAAATAGTATTCAATTATTTAAATTTGCAGTGATCTTTTTATTAGTACTTTATATTATATTTAGATTTAAACATATTAATTTGGAATATTTCACTTTAAATATTATCAAAATATTTTTTATGGGAATATTGCAAAAATAAATTAAATCAATAATTATATATGAGGTATTAGTTTCTTTTATATTCCTGTTTTAAGTGCTATTTATTTGAATTGATAATTTTAAACAGCAAATAAATTAGCTCCTTGATTGATCAAATTCGATAAATCATCTCTTAATTGTAGAAGCATTTAATTTTATATATTACAAATTAGTTTATATATCAAATTTCTAGTAAACCATCATAATATTTTGAATGGGAAAGATGTATAAAATTAATTAACGGCATTTCCCCATTATTTTAATCTCTAAAATTATTATCCTAATAAAAACTTGATTTATTTCATCAATCTTCTCCCATGATTTCCACTTAGGCCTAATTATTTGAAACTCAATAATTTTATTTTATGTTTTATACATCGTAAAAAAGAGCTCCTCTACTTTATTGTGAAATAATTGCAAAGTCAGAGTCAAAATCACATCATTTATCTATTACTCTGAACTTTGGTATTCTGCCTATTCCATCAGAGTCTAACCTTTTATTATAAGTAGGTTGGAGAGGAGAATTTTAGGGTCTTAACTCTTAAGTGAAGTAATATTGAAAAATTTAAATTTTATTTCCAAAGAAATTTGTTTAGCTTATCATTATGATCATATGAAAATTTATATAAATTAGGTTATTAAGATAATAAAGTTTTAATTAAAGTGTAAATTTTTCACTTTTTATCAACAGTGTGAGATTTTAATTGATAAAGAATTAAAATTTTAAAGTCTAAATTTAAAGCTCTTACAGGTAAAAGATGATAAATTTAATTTGATCAACAGATTAGTCAAATTATTGACTGAATAAAATAAAAAATTTAAATTAATATCAGTAAAAAGACCAATGTAAAAATACAAATATCACATCTTTAATTTATTTTTGCAATTTCCCCATTTCAAATATATTTTGATGTTAATTGCTTTGAAACTTTAATAAATAATTCAACGATACCAAGCTTAAATTTTACTCTATAAATAAATCTAAAACTTCTTAAAAATCTATAAAATTAACTTATAACTTCTTGATATATACAAGTCTCTCTACATCTAGACTTATTTATTCAAACTACTCCGCATTTATTCTAAATACTTAAAATGATCTATGCTTTATAAATAGTATTCTTATTAATTTCAAATGATTTCGCATGAATTACACAAATAAATTAACTTAATTATTAAATTATTTACTTAAATTAATGTGATAGAGTCAGTACTAAATCTCTTGATTACAATTTAATTGAAAATTTTAGCATTTATTTAAAACATACACACTTATGCCTTTATTTCATGGATAAGGAATATTAATTATAGAAAAATGATAGGTCAATAGATTCAAGAAAAACATAAGCAAATGTTACAAAAATAAAAGAGTTTTAACTATTATAACTCTTAAAAATTAAAATTATTGTTAAAAGAAAAAAATGTGCATTAAGAATATTTATACAATAAAAATACTATAAAACTACATCTATTTTATGTTAACGAAGAAGCCACTTTGAAAAAATATTTATGTTTCATTAGAATTAATTTTATATTGGTTTTTAATTTGACATTTAGTTATTACTTGAATATATGTCATAGAACTCTAATTAAAATAAACTCTATAAAGTTAAAATGATAGTTATCAATACATGGAGAAAATATGAATAAAATATAATTAAATTTGGGGGGGGGGAAGTTTCCTGGCAAGTAAATTTTATTATATATAATTTCATAATTTTTCATAAAATTTTATATAAATAATCTTTTTTAATTAATATTTTCTTAGTAGATTTATCAAACATCCTTTACTGTCTTCAAAAATTAGGGTCAATTAGTTTTATGGTATTACTAATATTAATAATTTTAGTTAAATATAAATAGGAATCTTAAATTGAAGTTATCATTTGTACTATATATTAAAATGCATTTGTAGAGAAAAATTAAAGCTTATAGAGAGAATTACTTAAGCTCAGCAGAAATTGGCTATTACATCTTCATTCTCATGTATGCCAAATGTTTATTGTATTTACAAGTTGTTAGAAATAATAAAAACTAAAAAAAAAATGAGGCAAAAAATGAGAAAAATAATTTACCTGCCAGCAAACCTCCCTAAGAATTTTTTCTTATCATTAAACTGGGCAGGAAACTTCCCCCCCCCCTCCCCCCTAAAATTTATATAAAATATATTGGTCTTCATTTTAAGAATTATTATTTAAATTTTTAATTAAATCTTGCAGATTTATTATTAAATTATTCTAAATCGAAGAGTAATAGAGATGTGTTGTGCAGCAAATGCAAATTCTAAACTACGAGGCATCAATCCGTTACAAAAATAAGCTTCCAGAACACAATTCCTTTATCATGATATCCAAAAAATTCGCCACTGAGAAGAAATTCATAAATGTCACAAAATACTATGGCAAATGCCAAGTAGAAAAAGATGAGACTCCAGTAGAAGAATAATACTAAAATCCTTTTGATCAAAACTTAGAACCAATAAAAATCATTTGACTGATATTTTTTACAAATAAAAATGTATATTTATTCAAAATTGGGATATATTTAAGATTAAATAGGGTTATAGTTGAATATTAGAGATTCAAAAATATGCAATATTTAAGTTTTTTTATCTTTTTGCCTGAAATTATTCAGATGTTTTTTGTAAGTTGCTTTATAGTGATCATGATTTGGAAATATAAAAAAAAACTAATTTCATCTGTACTAAAAATTGCTGCCCAAAACTTATTTTATTTTATCCTCAATTCAACTTATTTAAAACAAGCAATTATAACCCTTATATAGGATAATTTTTTCACATTTTTTATCAATCAAAATTTTAATTTAGATTACTTAAAAGTTTAGGGTATTAAATTTAATTTATTTTAAAAAATCAAAAGATTAATTATTTATTTAGACAAAAAAGGGGGGGGGCGATATCTGAACCTATGATTATTTAATCAGTAAAATATCGCCAAATAAATCTTAAAAACTATGTATAGGGTATTTAAAGGGTCAATTAAAATGATTTCGAAGTCAAAAATAAAATATTTTAATCGCTGATGTCGAAAAATTTAAGATTATTATAGCATTTATCATTAAGTTTTGCATTAAATTTTGAAAATTTTATTTTTTCAAAAAACTATATTTTTTACCAAATCTTTATTTAAAATTATTTCATTGTATGTGAAGATCATTGATACGATATAAATAAATTCAAAAACATCGAAATCGATTATTTCCCATTATTATAAAGACCTAAAATTGATTTATATCATATCCTTGGTCTTTCACATACAATGAAATAATCTTAAATAAAGATTTGGTAAAAAATATACTTTTTTAAAAAAATAAAATTTTCAAAAATTTAATGCAAAAAACTTAATAATAAATGCTATAATAATCTTAACCTTTTCGACATCAGTGAGTAACAATATTTATTTTTGACTTCGAAATCATTTTAATTGACCCTTAAAATACCCTGTACATAGTTTTTAAGATTTATTTGGCGATATTTTACTAATAAAATAATCATAGGTTCAGATATCGCCCCCCCCAAAAAGTGTTTATAAACTTTAATCTCAGAGAAAATTCCCTGGTTTATTATATGGAGAGGAAAAAAATTAAAGTAAAGTTGATGACATGTAAAAAATAATTTGCTTACAACTAATAATATATTCCTAATTAAATCTTTATTAAAATTACAATAGTAAACAGGTCAAATTTTTTGAATTTGTATCTCTTCTTTTATAACTCTTTGTGAATTTAGAATTTATAAATACGTTATTAAGTGTTCTTTATTTGTTCCTTTAATTTTTATCTCGAAGTAGTTTGTTACCTTAAAAAGGACTTAAAACTCTATTAAAAGCACGTATAACTTGTTTTTATTGATTATTAAAGCTGTATGACATATCCCTTTAATAATTAATAAGGCCAAGAAATATTCGATTTTATTGTAAATAGATTCATAAAACTTTATTTCATGAGAAAATCAAGAAGCTTGAAAATTTCTCGTTTTAAAATAGCATATTTTTAATGTAATTAAACTATGAGTTTATGAAATTATATTTTATTTATTAATATACCAATTTATAAAACTTACTTTAATCTAAAGGATAGAAGAGTTTGGATTGAGAGAAAATAAGAAAGTTTTCCTCAATTTATTATCACACGCCCTAACTAAGTGTCTCCTATTGCCTTAACAGGTCAGCTATTATTTATATATTTAAATGTAATTAATTTGATTTGCTATAAGAAGAAAAGGAACACTTAGGTATAGATTACTCATTAAACACTTAATCTAATAACAATTTGGAAAGTTAAAAAACAGAAGTATCTACACAAGACCAAGACAAAAAGTTAGCAATTACAGAATTGAAAACATACATCGCTAAATTTTAAAAACTTACTTTAGTTCTATAGAATTATTAGTATATATTTCGTTTAAAATATTTAGATATAAATTGGAAGAATATATTGAGTTTTTTACAAATTAAATCAAGGATTTAATCTCAAGAAATTAAAATTTGGAAGAGAACTTTTAATCAACTAAACCTAGTTGTTATGGTGGAGGCGACCCATTCATATCTTATTATTTCCAAAGCAACTCATCATTCAAAAATAGAAATTATGATCATAGATTTGCTCCCTTCTAGAATGGTGATCTATTATAAATTATTATGATTATATTAGAATAGCTTGAAAATATTACTTTTTAATATTAGATGAGATTATAATTGGCTAAAAATAATAATTTATAAGCTGATTTAATATAGAATATTAATTTAAAAAATATTTTTAAAAAGCATATTGCAAGACTAATTTAATTTTTTTTGAAACAAAGCTTTAATATAAGAGATTTTAAAGCTATTTAAATGTAAAACTAATTGAACTATTAATTATATTTATATAGAACGAATCATATTGAGATTCTTACCAATTCCAACTGTCTATAATTGCTATTTTAATTAATTTATTTTAAGAAACTATAAAAATTTTACAATAATTTAATAATAAAAAAATAGATCAATTTAATGCAAATCAGGGTTAGCAAGCAATCAATTTAATTAAAATAATTTATTTATATAAATCTCAAATATTGCATAAAACAAAGAGCAATAAAAAAAATAATTTCATATTTTAACAAAAATAAGGGAAATGCTAGTGTTACTAACGTACTTTTATATAATAATATGTAAAGTTTTCTTTATTTTAATATATTTGGACAAAAAATTACCAATCAAATATTGAAATACTTTAAACTTATATATTGTTTAATTAAAGTCATAAATATTAATAGATATATACCATAATTCATTTTTTATCAATTATTTAATAAAGCTATCAAAAAAATTTGAAAATTATCATTATATAATATTGAATCCAAACCTGTCAAAATTTAAGTAAATATATTAATATAAATCTTTCAAATAAAAATTGCAAGGGTGGATTGAGCATCTCAAAAAAATAAAGATTTACTTTTTGTTTTAACAATAACATAAGAGCATAGTAAGCTCCAAGGATTCAAAGTTCAATTTAATATTACTCCTTAATAATTTAAATTAAGTTCCAATATAAACCCTAAACCATTAATCCTAAGTATAAATTTAGTTGTAATGTTTAAGTTAATAATAAGCAAAATTATAAAATTATTAATTAATTAATTAAATAACTGGCATGTTATATAAATATTTAGGGGAATTAAATAAAGGGAACATTCAAAACACATACTTATAGTAATATTGTTCAATTATGATTGATTTTGAAATTGAATGAATTTATTTTACTTCTAACATACAATTATTTTTAATCAAAAATCTTAATAATTTTGGTAATTAAAAAATGCTGAATTCAATGAAATTTATCATATTATCGGCTTCAAATTCAGGTTCTATCTAAAAAGTCTTTTGAAAACCTTATTTTAAAATTGATTTCGTAAACAAATTATAATAACTCATTAATTATACATTATACAAAATTGATTAATATTTAATAGTTTTTCCACTACTATTTATTTTAATACAATAGCAAGATTAATTCTAGGAATATTACCACCCATAACCTTCCCTGTCACAAATATAAAAAATTATTAAAATTGGGATGGTACTTATCGATTATAATATTAATGTGATTAATTTTTATGTTAAAAATTTTAAATTATCATGCCGATTAAAAGATTATAAAACCAACAATTTTTTTAAATAAATAAATTCAATTTTCTATAGTCAACTAAATTTAAATCATTGATTAATTAAGATGTTTTTAAAGTTGCTGGTTTGAATTTTTAATTGACAAAATCTTTTCTTTATTTTGCTCTATGTAAAATGATTGATATTCATTTTAAACTTATAATAATTATAGAACGTCACATTTATAAAATGATATTACTTTTGTAAATTTATTTTCTAAAAAATAAAAGGTGAAGGTAAATTATTCAGACGTTTATAAAATCTGAAGAAGATATAAATTTTATTTTTATTATAATAAATTTTAATTAAGTCTTTATGTTGATCAATATAAAAAATATAATATTTAATTAAAATGTTTTTCTTAAGTTTTTACAAATTTTTCACTGTTAAATAATTGTTTATTCCCCAAAAAATACCATAGATTTAATGATTTGTTTAATCATTAAGTAATATTCTTTTGATTATTTAAAAAAATGTAACAAATGTCGAATAATTCATTCAAAACCCTAAAACCCTTTCAGTAGCTTGATTGAGTTTTTGATTGATAAAAGTAGACTATTAAGGCATACTTTATTAGGGTTTTAATAGGGTTTATGTAGGGGTTTAATGTTTAAATATTAGTATTTTAAGTGAGTATATGCGAGGTTTGGGGTCTGTTTATGACAGTGAGTATATAGATTTATTGTTTAAGTTGCGATATGGATGTGATGAATATAGTGAATAACTCAAGCCTGTTCTGAATTATACGTCTATAGCAAGGCTACTCCATAAATCTCCAGCAACTGTGAGGTCTCACTGTCTATTAGCAATGAATTTAAAGAGATAGCATCTTAATTCTAAGCCTAAGAGACCCTTAAAATTTTAGCAGCATCATATTGGAATATCTTATCAATGAAAAGAGTCTTAAATACTGGGCTCATTTCTCTCTAGCTTAGAGGGCTGTTATGTTTCATCGGCAATTTTCTGATCTTCACATATATGCTTAATCGATAGCTCACATATATAAAAATAACGGAATATCTTACAAGACAGTCAATTGCATTAAGAGAGTGATTGACTTTAATGTTCCATTTTATAAGACTAATTTAAATTATATATTCGATTAAATGCAGAGGTCTTAAGAGCATAATATAAAGTTCATACACGCTGATGAGGCAGTATTTACATTCAATACCTTTATATCAAGGTCTTGGTACAAGAGGTATAGTAATATAGAAGTTTATGACTAAAATGTTAAGGTGTAAACTCATGCTATTCTTGGTGGAATAAGTGAAGATAGTGGCCTCGAGACTTATGTTATTCACCCTCGTTCTATAAAGACTGAATAATATATTAAGTTCTTGCAATAACTCAGAGATAAGTACGCTGACTAAGAGATTATTCTGTTCATTGATAACTTATCAGTTCATAAAACTAAAGACTCAATGAGAGAATATGAAAAGCTAAATATAACTCCTGTATTTAATTTACCTTATAGCCCTTAGTTCAATAGAATCGAGTTATATTGGGGGTTATTGAAAGGGCACTACAAGAAATTGCTGCTCTACCATCTGATGCATGATTTAAAGATAGATACAGTCGTTTTTATTAAGAGTGCTGCTAAAAGAGTCATTGATGAGAAAGCTAAAGTGTGCGCAAGAGAAGGGAGCTTTTGTGTTTATAAATAAGTATTAGATTTAAACGAATGAATAAGTTCACATATTAAACTTGCCCGTAAAGGATTTGGTTTCTCTTTCTTTTCTTCCTCTTAAGGATTACTTGGGCCCATGTTTCTTCTCTTAGTGCCAGCCCCTGCATCTATGTTCATCTCGTCTGGATTTTAGAAATCTTTGAAAAATCTCTTACTCAATTCATGCTTTACTTGGGACTTTCTCTATCTTTTTAATTTGCTGCGCTCTTTTATCAAGCTTATAGCAGTACCAGGTTTTTCTATAAAGTTAGAAGACTTAGCTTACTTGAGATGAAAGGATGCTTTTGAAGTTCCTACAGCAAAGTATAACTTATTTTAATACCTTGCTTCTCTTTTTCTTCAGGAGAGATGCTGTATCGTTTCTTGTGAGCTTCTTAAATAACTTCATGTAAGTACTCAGGTTTCAGAGTTGCAAGAACACCAAAGAAGAAGTTTCTCTCTAGCAACTTATTAGAGAGCTGTAACTTTGATGGAAGGTAGAGAGCTACGTCCGGATCACTCATAGCATCGTCATATAGGTTTGTCACTGATATTTCAGGGTAGTTAGGTATCTCTATCATCCTAATTTCATTAGACTTAAAAGCTTTTTTCTCTTCACACAGTAAGGCTTTTAAGAATGATATTTTAGTTTCTTCCTGGGTTGGCAAGAACAATCCAACTATGGTTAATCTATTAGAATTAGTAAAAAGTTTACCTTGCTAAACTAAGTACCTATACAGGTCCTCTTTATTTCGAAATTTTCCTATTAAATCTTGAGATTAAATTCTCTTCATTGCATCATTCATAGACTCCATCTTGCTTCCTCTTTCTAGAAATGTTAATGAAATTTAAAATTATGGATATCCATTCTAAGTTTATTAAAATCTTATTACTAAATAGGGGGGACTACTTGATATCAACCTTGAAAAGATATGAGGAGAAGCATTGAAAAACTTGCTCCAAGTTTCACAGATTGATTTCCATTTTTATCAATCTATTTCCATTACATTGCTCCTTATAATGCTTAATTATTTTAGGAGGTCCTCCAAATTAAGTTCAAACTTGATTTGGAGGACCTCCTTGAGAAACAAAACTTTATTAGGAGAATTTTAATTTACTAAATTGTATAAAATTCTCATTAAATTTGTCAACTTACAGTCTTTTATGGTTAGTTCATTTTCTTACCTCTCAGCAAAGAAACTACCAGAGTGTCTTATACTCTACTATAAAAGGTTATCTCGGTTGATTTCATCATTATTATAATAAAATATATCAGAAAACCAAAAAGAGCGCTAACCTTTTGAGAAGAGCGGCAATACTTGGATCAAGTAAATAAAAGTTATCATTCCAGCAATTAAAGAAAAGTAGAGACCAGAGACGCTTGTACTCAGTGAGAGCCTACTTATGACAACTTTGACCAGTCTAGCTTTGAGATTTAAATATAAATTAAGTAGGAGGTTATCAAAGAAGCTGTGCAAATTGAGGAGGAGGTTAAACAACCCGCCATAGAGCATTAATAAATACCAGCCAAAGTTGACTATAAATTCAAAGAATGCAATAAAGTTTTCCCTTAAAAGTCAACTTGTAAAAGACACTTGAGAGATATTCACAACGATATACCAAGGTTATATCTCAATTATTATAAGAAAGATGGGAATTATGTCTGTGAGTTCTGTGAGAAGCCATATTCTCATACTAGAGACCTCAAAATGCACTTAAAGAAAAAGCATAATCAAAATTTTGTCTTAATTCATGAACCTACAGGTAATAGATTCCTCGAAAAGAGAAGATCAAGAAATCCAGTGGAGTCTCTTAGAGTTGAAGTCTAGTAAGTAAAAATGAAGAAAGCAGTCAAGAACTTTCAAGTATCGGAGATTAATAAAATCATGGTTAAAATAGAGGCAATGTAGATTCCTATATTAAAAATTATTGACTTAGATTCTTGCCTAGAAAGCTACCTGACTTATGAAGGAAAAATAGAGAAGAGAGTCATTTCAGATGACTAATATGCTTACAAGATATATCCTTTCAATTACTTCCTTGCTGATGACAAGTTCCAAATGGAATTTGCTAATGAGTATTATGCTCTTTAAAAGGCAAAGTAAAATGAGTGCAGTATCATCTAGCTTGATGCTATTTTACTTGGTAAAGATCATGAAGCCTTTAGGCTTCCTTTACTTGAAATGACTAACAGAGAATTCTTATCTGACAATAGATGTCAGAGATAAATTAGCTAGATAGTATAGCAGATAGTTGAGGGGATTGAAGAGCTTCACAAGCTAGGTTATGTTCATAGAGACTTAAAGCCAGAGAACATCATGATGAACTTTCAGCCTCTTAGAGTTTGTATTATTGACTTCAACAGAGCTCAAAGAGTGCAAGCCTCTGCATAAGGAAATGTATACGCCACTCCTGGATATTTCCCAGAGAGAGAGGAGATGGAGACACTTAATAGGATATCTGGGCTCTAGCAGTAATAATAATAGAGAGCGACATGCCAAGAAACGATTACTTTAGCTGCAGGGGTGAGAGAGATTCTAAGCAGAGAATCAAACAATATCTCGATAAAAATAAAATAAATGGAGGTCTCAGAGAACTTGCATACTCAACTATTATCAAGCCAAGCTAAGAGAATTAACAAACAATAGAAACAATCAAACATCAACTTAGAAAGATAAAATTCAGAGAACTGCCACATGACTCTAAGCTTATGTTTGTGTGAAATATTTTAAAAACTCGCTTGTTATACTCACTTAAAATACTAATATTTAAACATTAAACCCCTACATAAACCCTATTAAAACCCTAATAAAGTATGCACTAATAGTCTACTTTTATCAATCAAAAACTCAATCAAGCTACTGGAAGGGCTTTGGGGTTTTGAATGTATTTCAGAATTGAATATTATATTATAAATCCAATGATAGAGAATATATATATATATAATTTTTAGTGATATAGAATTATACAATTAATTTCTTAAATAAAAGAAATATATTTGTTAAATTTGATAAATGTCTTATATTATTTGTAAAATTAGATAATAATTGCAGATAAATTAATTTATTATTTATAGTAAAATTCTCTTGTTGATAATATATTATCCTGATATGATTTCCATATTTATTATATATAGTAAAAAATATCTAATTTGATTTAAAGTTAGTTACATAATAATTTAATTTAATTTTCATTAATAAAAATCTAATTAGATATTATATTAAGTTTGTTTCCTGATATATAAAATTTTGATATTTCTTATAATTTAAGAAATAATGTTTATTTAATTAAAAAATTATTCATCTCGATCAAGATATTTTTAATCGATTTAGAGAGACTAGTAGAAATCATTAATGATCTTTAGAGAATGTGTCAGTCTAGCCAAAAATACATTGTAACTGACCAACAATATGTATTCCAACAATTCAAAGCTCACCTTATAAACTAATAATAGGTGCCCTCAAAATCCACTGTGGAATATAATGCTTGCGCACTCCTTCTCAATTATTATGAAGCAATCATAATTCTCACACATCATTCATTGATTAATTAAAATATTAAATAATTTTAAGAATCTAATTAAAATAAATATGTTGATAAAACTTGGAAATATAAATTTATCTTTCAAATAATAATCTTCATAAATATCACTTTTCTGCAAGTATCAGTCCTCCATTTCACAGGCTTTAAGCTGTTCAGCAATATATATTCGATGACCCACTTCTCAAGCTCATACCAATTATTACCTCAGATAATAAAGGATATTGATTTATCATTTTTAACTTACCTATTTTTATCATATTGAACAGTCTAAATCAGCATAATCATTAAATAGAGTCCGTAATTATTAATTTCACTTATAAATCATCTATTATTTTTTTATGATTGCAATATTTTAATTAACTCGAGAGCAGGTATACCAATAGAGTTGATAGGAAAGAATGTTTAAATATATTTTTAAAGTGCCTATTAATAACTAATATTCCAGTTAATTATTTTTATTGAAAAATGTGAATTTATTAAAAGATATTATTATTTTAAATCCTATTTTAAAAACTTGATTTCAGAACATTAAATTAATTATTGCTAAAATCAATAAATTAAGTATAATAATTAAATAATAATATTAAATTATATATAAATGAATAAAATAAATTTGTTAAATATGAAATAATTTTTTATAATAGTAAAGATAATTCTGATTTTTCATTAGTAGTTGTTTGTTTATTTTAAACAGTTTATAAAATTTCGAATCTAAAACAACCATTTAATTTGATTTTATTATAATTAATATTAAATACAATAATTAAAATAGATACAATTCCCATTAATTAATGATATTTATAAATTCTATTATGTAAATTAAAAGAAATATATAACAACTATATTCTCGCAGTCTCTTATATTGAATCCCTATTCTAATATACATTCAGTCAAAATAGTGATAAAATCGTGAATATAATAATGCTTAAATATAAAGAAATCTATAATATACTTAATTTAAACTTTTTTAAAAGTATTTATTAGGAATTTGCTTGATTAATAATAAAATTATATATAATTGTGAATTAAATTATTTATACTTATTTATTTTTGCTACTTGAGCCCATTATATATATTTATATTTAAAATTTTTATCTTTAAGTATGTTTATTAATTTCAAATAATAGAAATGAAGTTTAATTTTAATCAAAGTTAAGTTTCATTTATTCCGATATAAAATCATGTATAATTTTTAAATAATTTGCTAATAAAAGTATCAAATCTTTAAAATTATTAAATTTCAACATATAAAATAAATTAGTTAATAAGCATGTAAAACTGTGAATAAATTACATTTCATTTGATTAGAAAAGTAATTTGATAAATTAAAAAATTAATTTAGTATATTAGATATTAATCAGTATTATAAATAATAAATATAATAAAAATGGGCCGAATTAGTAAAAATATAATATTTACTACTTGCGCCCATTATAAATATAATTATATAAAAATCAAGTAAATTTATAAAAAATAATTATAATAATTTTAAGAAAATGATTTATTTATAATTAACTTGTATTTTAAGAATTTTTACATTTACTATTTATTTTCTATTTTGACTGATTCTGCATTGTATAAATGAAATGTATAGGAATTTGTGAATTAGTTTCAATAATATTTTAATATGTAAATAATTGCAGGTCAAATTGCCCAAATTTACAACAAATTCATAAATATATTTACTTGTTTATTGCCTACTTTTATATCTTCATTTAAGCAAAATAATATGACCATTATTCTCATAATATTCTAAATTATGAGAGAGTTAATTATAGTAAATTATAGGCTTGAAAGTGAGAAAAACAGTGCTGCTATTAATAAATTTACTTTTTGGAATTTGCTATTTAATGAGACCAATATTGGCTTCAAATTTAGATTTACTTAATTCCCTATTTTGAATTATTATATATATAAAATATAAATTAATTTAAAAATCTAATGTATAATTACAATAGAAATTTAATTATATATGTATTTTTAGATAAAAGTAAAATCATCTTGCTGGTTCAGGCCTAGTTAAATTTTAAATCATGAATTATCAAATTTTAATTCAATAAGTAAAATAATAATATTTTTTTAATTTTAATATTTTATTAATTTATATATTATTAATAATAAAATCAATAAATTCAAACTTTTCCATAAGGTGCCTATCTCACTTGTTCTATTAATTTATTTGTACTTTACCTTAGAATTTATTGTAGTTATTTTATATTATTTTGCTTTCTATTAACTACCCCCATATATCACCTCATTGGAACAATATATATATATATTTATATTTTATTGCATTGCTTTTAATTTTAAGATAATAATAATAATAAACTTTATATGTGTATTTGAAATCTATTTTGTGCAAAATGATTGAAATAGTTAATCTAAAAGTGAGAGTGTATTTATAATACTTACTTATATAATATTTCATGATTAAAAGAGGCTCGGAAAATTGGCAAGCTTTAATTGATAAATTAAATTATTCTAAATCGAAGATTATCAAAGATTGTGATATATTATTAGGGAAATTTTTTGAAATAATATTTCAATCAATATGATTCAACTAGGAATCAAGAAATCTAGAATTTCATGACATAGTTTTTAATAAATACAATTTATATTTTTATATTTATTAAATCTATATGCTATAACTCGTTTCTTTTATTATTATATTGCTCTTTTATATTCATATTATTTCAACAAAAATATTTGGGTAAATAGTTTTTAATTAAGAGAAATAATAAAAAAGAAGAGATTACATCAATTCAATAATATGAGTTTTAATTATGAAATTTGCCAATAATTTGTAATTCTTCTTTTTATTGACTATTTTAATAGATATTTATTCTAATTTGTTTTTTTGCTTTATAGTAACTATTTAGATACAATAAAAATAATAGAACCTACCTAAATTATTTTGAATTATATTAATATTTAAATTAAATATTAATATAATTGTGCTTGGCCTTTATAAAGAATAGGAGTTTTTTAATACGATAATAAATTATCAATTGACTTATACTACCACCACTAAATTATTGTCTCTCACTACAGTTCTCCTGATGACTGCCAGCGTTTCAAGTGTAGATTACATTCATATTTATTAAAATATTACAATTTCAAAAGAATATATTATTATTTAAAGCTGTACGGAAGTTAATACTGGGGCTTAAGCCAGCCAGATAGATGTAATCAGATATTCATACTTTGAACTTTTGTGATCCAGTTTCGTCTTTCCGAGGGGAGTTACTCCTCTATGTACTCGATTAGCTTCACCGATGAATATATAATAAACGATTTATTATAATAATTCTTTACATCAGCTCCTGAATATAGAGTTTATAAAATTGATATAAGATTGAATGTCTAGCTTTTAACACTGCCTTAGACATTGCAGCCTAAACATAAATACAAAAAATTGATGATTATAATTCTGCAAAAAAAGCTCAAGACGCTACTTAAACTGGCTTCACATACCCAGGCAATTAGACTGCTTAAACTTTAATAGATTATAATTTGTAAATAGTTTAAATATTTGACTTGTTTTTAGTTAAAATAGTTATATAATTACGCAATGTCTTAACTATTAAGATTTAATATTAAAATTTTAGGGGGGAATCTTTCTAGCGTAAGAAATGTTAAAGAACTTTAAGGGAAGTTTCCTGGTCTAAAATTTTATTTTTTTAAATATTGAGTTTTGTTTTCTCACATTTAGAAATATAATTTAGTACAAATAATATTCCTTTAACTATATCATTATTTTCTATTAATTATTCCACTTATGTATTTAATTTTTTTCAAATTATTACAATCATAAGAATTATTTAATAAAGAATTTGAGAAATTAAAAATTTATTAATCTATTTATTTTAAGTTATTTTAAAATGTTTGCAATTTAATCATGAACTAAAACTATTAAAGTTCCTAGAGTATATTTAACGTCGCTCCTTGCTCTATTCGTATTTCTAATTAATTTAAGATTTTTCTTCTAATTTTCAAATTAAGTGATTACAAAGAACTGTATCAATAATGCAAGTTCAAAATTTGAATTAATTTCTTTGTGTTTTCGGTATGAGTTGTTTGTTATATATCACTAATTTTTTAATCAATATACTTAAAAAAATGCATGCCATTCAATGTTAAATTGTAAACCTGTCTCATTTTATATTGAGTAAGTATTTATGTGCTAAAAGTGATATTTACTTTTAAATTGTTGGCCTTATTGTATAAGAGTTAAAATAACATTAAATAAAGGTCAGTATCCTGATTTGTTTTTCAAATTTATTTTATCAAATTTTACATATAACATATGATTGATTCAAAATAACTCAAGATAACATTTGAGTTTTAAAATCACAATATTCACTAATTATTAAACTAAAAAATTGAAGCACATAAATCAAGTTTAGTATTCTTGAATAATATGAACTTAATTTTAAAGAACCTAATTGTTATTTATTAAGTTATGGTTCCTTTTTTAATTTAATCTAAGTTATAAATTAATCAAAGTAACAATATATTATTGTTGTAAATTCTTATAGTTAATTTCAATTTATGCATTTAATTATCATAGGAAAAGGTACTCAAATTTTTTAAAATAAATCAGAACACAAATTTGAGAACGTAATATTTACTTTAAACCCAGATAATCAACATTTCAATCCCTTTTGACTAAATTTTTGTCCTGACGGGACATTGACGAGAAATTCTTGATTCAAAGGGGAGGGACATAAATTAAAAATATTTTACCTTAATGTGATCATGAGAACGTTTTACAAAAATCTTTGAAGAATTAACAAAACCAACTATACTAAATTACTTCAGGTATTGAACAAAAGTATTTTTGCTGCTTAAGAAAACTTCACCAATAAAATAAAACTATTAGATGGAGATTAAAGTTTCCCTGAAGAAATGTGAAGAGGATTTGAATATGCTTAAATTAAAAAGTAATTAATTAATAATAAAATGGAAAGCAAATATAATAATTAAAATAGCACATAATTAATTGCACAAATTGCTTTAAAAGTGATAAAAGATTAATTAAATAACTAAGCTGAATAATTTAATTATCACGAACTCTAGAGCATACTTAATAGATATAAACTTTTATAGGTGACGAGTTTGTGCTTCTTTTTTAAATAATTCTCTAAGAAATTTCTCAGATATGTTTAAACGGTACCTAATTTTAAACTCATCGAATATACTTATTTGGATTAATGAACCCTATTTTTATAACTAAATTTATAAAGAGTATTTTTTTAATAAAAATGGGACGAAAATTTAAAAAGGTACCTATATACTTAAGTTGCTATTAACGTTATGGGTTATCGTAAACTTTTCTTTGATTCATTAGTAGCTTTCATAAATATCTATTAAAATAGGATAGTCTAAAATAAATACAAAAGTTTCTGGAACTCATTTATAAAGGGAGTAAATTTTAACTACCTTAACAATTTAAATTCAAGAACAACTCTCTAAAATCCTTTTTTTTGAACAAAAATAAATTGAATTATACATTCAAATTGAAAAGTTTAAACAGCATTATCTTATTTAAAAATGGAATACTAAATAGGAAAAGTTAACATAAACAGTGAAAATTATAAAGTTTGACATGTCTATAAAATGCCCATAAAAATAACGCAATTTTAAAATTAAGATAAGCTCAGATATGTTAAAAAGCCAAGATAAATAAATTTGATTCTATGAAAGAAAAACTTCTTGATACATAATAATTTACTAAAAGTTAATTAAAATAAACAAAAAACTATTCACTCAAAACTGCATGAGAGAACCAAATTTGCTATTTATTTAAGTTCCTTTTATATAGTAAGAAAGCATCCTATTTTATTTTTTTTAAATTGATTTTCTTAATACTAAATACCTTGACTTATTTATGAATTGCTTTATTTATATTAAATTAATGATTCTCAAATTCTTTTGCAAATAATTTTTATGAATATTTTAATTTATCATATTTAAACCATGTTATTATAATCCACAACAAAATGTAGAAGAAACTTAAGATTTTGCAAAAGTAATCCACTAACAGATACTTATTTAAATTTCTGTGAAAAATTAAAAATGATTAATTATATTTTTAATTTTTAAAAAAAACCCAAAAATACTTGCAAAATTTGTTTTTTATTAACATTAGCATAATCTAGCAGTAATTGAATAATATAAAATTAAATATAACTTATTACAGTTTAATATTAAAATAAAAGCATCAATCTTAGTCTAGAGTAGATGTATATGACAGAGTTTGTGTGGCAGTTGTGAAGTAAAAATATAAAACCAGAAACTAACTCGCTACAATTTAACTTTTATAAACCTTTCCCAACAACAGATCAGGATACAGATAAAATTTATGAATAAATTTTAATTTTAATTAAGCTTTAAAAAATCTAAATTAAAATTGAGAAATAGTTTACTACCTGCAATTGTTTGAAACGCAAGGGTCATGGAAAGAGTGTCAATTCTTTGTTGACAAAACCTCAACAGCATTCCGTAAATTTAATATGAAAGTTAATTAATAATTAAAACAAATCACACTGAAATGAATATATATAAAACTTATACACAATCACAATTGTTGCAACTTGCAACATTCTAATTCAAATTTCTATACCTTATATCAAACTTATAAAGAATTTCTATCCAGCCAATGTCTCTAAATCCTCTAATAAGGAAATACTAGCCTTATCATGTTGAGCTTCCTCAATAATTTCAGAAAGTCTCCCTGTTATTTCTTCTTCTCCATATGACCTTTAATAAGTAAGAAAGCTCTCTCAGCTTTTGATTATGCAGTCTTTTGAGCCTCGCCCAAAACATCGTCAAGGTGTCTGCCACTTGCTATAAAACAATGCCATGCTGCTATCCCTGAGTTCTGCTCCCTCTTCCTATCATTTAGTATTAATTATGCTTCGGATTAGACATAAGAAGCCAAAAGTACAATGGCGTCAACTTGGAACTTAGTTTTGACCTCTTCCATACTCAATCGGAAGAAAGAGTATCCCTTTATCTTTATCTTTGATTGAAATCAAGAAGTCGGGGCCAGCTATTGAGTAAGTTGGTACCCCCAATTTCATTTGCATAAGTGGCTCAACTTTAGGTTTATTTTATTTTGACTAGATGAGGATGAGTGGTGCATTATATTAATGGTGATTAATCTCTTTTAATATAGCTTCGGCAGGATCAGTGGATTCTTCACACATACCACTTAACAATTGTCCTCTTCAATTTTTCCAGAGCTGCTTGTCTTTCCGATGAAAATTTCATCTCACCAATATTTTCAAACATATCTTGGAAAATATATTTGTTACAACTAGATTTTGTTGCAGAAAACATAAAAATCATCTTTTTTTGTAATGCCCACAACCCTGTAATGGTCTTACCAAAAGAATAAAATGAGCTCTGCTCAAGCACACAGTCATACTCATCCATAATGATTAAATCATCTTTAACCTGATACTTGTAGTATGATTCTATGTCAATTAATCTTACTTTATCAAGAAGTGTACCAATTTTTTCTCCACCATAGTTCTCAGGATGCTATCTGCCTCAAGAATTGTGACTTGCTTATGATGGTTTGAAAAATAAATTACTGGCATAGCTTAGACCCAAGTCTTGTCAGACCAAGTTGGCATTTCGATTAATGTAATTATATGTTTTGAGTTTACTATAACTGCAGCTACCATAGATTAGTAATAGGAATGCAAATATTCATCCGAGTTTTCACAAAGGCTTTTAGATAGCTCATAGAACTCCTTCAATGGGGCACCATAGTTCAATGAGTAACTAATAGTTTTCTAATCAAAGTAAGCTGTACAGAATTCTTCAAATGATTCTTATTTTCTATCAACACCATTTGAGATTATTTTATTCACCTCTCTTGACAATTACTCTGAAGGGCATTAGATGAAAAATTGCAAAGTTGAAGTTGGCTGACATTTAAGGCTTTCAAATATTTAAATGAGTCTTACTAAGTCGAAATCCACGCTATTACTTTTAAAAATAAAGTCGACCAGAAGTTGTCTTTGATGGAGCAACGATAAGAGACTATCTACCTAAGAGCCTTCATCTTTCCAAACCTTGATTTTTGAGATAATCTTACCAATAATTTATTAGTCACTCTCTTAATAGTTTCTTAGCTTTTTAAGCGTTTTCATCAAGAGAAATTTCTATGGATTCTATGCCATGAGTAACGAGACTTGACTTGAATAACCCTCAGCTTACAAACAAGAGCTTAGTAGAGTTTTGCTTTCTTCGCTCAGTATAAACTCAGAAACTTCATTTGGCTTCACTGCTAAAGCCATGATGATTAGACCCTTTGAGGTTTACTATTGAAGATCTTTGAATTGCAATAATATAGACTCAAGAATGTGCAAAGTTTGAGAAGCCTCATCTTCAGTAGCATTTCTGAATTTCTTGGAGTTTCTACAAAGGGCAAAAATGTCTTTATCAGCAAGCCACCTTCATTTCCATACGATGGGACCTCATTGACCTTCATAAAGTTCAGCTAAACAACTACCTCAGGTTGAAGTTGTCAAAATATTTAAAAAATGCCAGAAAGTTGATGCACATTTAAGAGTTCAATATCTCCTGAATTTATTGGTTAGGTTGTGATCAACAGCTTCATAAAATAGTTCTGTACTTTTATCCAAAGTATGTTTAATTTCTTCCAACACAAGTACCTTGAGCTTCGGCTGAGCTGAATCAAAGTTCTAAATTATTTCATAGGCTAGTCACTGGTTAGCGCTGATCTTAAATTGCCTTTCTGCCTCAGCATGTCCGGTATTCTTGGTCCTTGCACTAGTTTGTCCTGAATGGTTTGCATTTTCAACCTATTAATTATTTTCTTGATCAGACTGTCACATCTAAGCCTTGCTTATTCCTCTTCAGCCTTAACCTATCTACTCTGATAAAGTTTTAGAGTTAATCTTTTGTGTATCCTTTGAGTGGACCTTCGCTTATCTTAGCTATGTCATCCTTAACAGCCAAGAAGGTTTTTGTGAAGTCTGAAGTAATCTCTCTGAGGTGAGTGATAGCGTCATGAGCCACTTTATTTCTACACTCTCTTGATTGATCTTTTCCTACTTCCTTTGATAATATCACTGCTATTCTTAGTCAATGATTCGTCTGAGCGATCATCATCTGAGTCTAAGTGCAGTTGAGATTAGCAGCTCCTTGCTTCTCTATATATATAGGAGAGAAAAGAAATTTTAAGATGTGAGCTTACCTTCAGCTGTCTGCATGAGTAGTGCGGGCTTTTTTATTTTTAAATTTAATAATGAGTATTACAAAACTTTTTGTGTGATTAAAATTTATTCATAAGCTAACTTCACAAAAGTTATGAGTGTTATCATAAAATGGGGAGAATAATTTAAATTCAGATTAATACATATTTATTTAATATTAAGCACCCAATACTGTTTTTAACTTATAAGGTTTTGGAAAATATGAGTATGTGATTATTCACAATTTTCGACATTTTTAAAGGAATTTTAAGGGTTTTTTGTGATAATCCACTCATTTTAACAATTTAATATTTTATAATCACATTCTATGACTTCTTAATTAATAATTAAATTACCATGTATAATTTTTTAATTTCATATAGTATATATTAAGCTATTAATTAATAATTCAAAATCACATTAAGAAGTCTTAACACATGGAGCTGAATTCAAAGCGGACTTTCAATAAGGCCAGAGCAACAGATGACGAAATGCAAAGGGGCCACAAAAAATGGCTGCAAGCCAGCTTTCATCCAGGTTTAGATAAAAAACTGATATTTATAAGTACTTTACCGCGATATGTAATATTCATAAAACATTATTTCTTATCAGTAAAAAATTCACTTGCATCCCTCAAGTTCAGTGAATAAGGACTACTTAAAGCAGATACTGAAGGAGTAGAAAAAGGTCTTTACAAACGAAGAGGTTAAGATTATTATAAAGTGCCAAAATACGAAGAGGTGTCTGTGAAGAACATACTGTCAGAGATCGAACAAGACAAGCGGATATTGGAGTACCTGCCACATATCGACAACAAAAAGAAGGTTATCGACAGATAGTATTTTTTCAATGTGCTGAATACTCTAGAGCCTGAGTACACAAATAAAATGATCAAACACGGATAGGATATAAAATTTGATGAAACTAAAAATAAAGAAAAGAAAAACTACATTCTCATCTATGACGCTTGGCACAAGAAGTTACTTCAGCATCCTAATGTATCAAGTATGACTTCCTTAATTCCATGTTTTAGAAAGTCTTGGTAAAACGATACTTCTGCTCAAAAAATCACTAAAATAGTTGGCCTTAGAAAGCCCAAATAAAATTAAGAAGTTAAAATGAGCTTCAAGAGAATGAGAGGGTAAGGACGAGAAATAATTTTCGTGAAACCAGGAGATACTAAGATGAAAAACCCATAAAAGAATATAGATTTTCAGACAAGCAATGGCCAAAGTTAAAACTCTACGCCTAAAAAGACCTCTAAATAACTATAAGTTACAAGATATACTTATCACAACCTTAAATAATTAATTCTCTTAATTCTTTAATCACAAAGACTTTCTACATCTCGTTCATCAAAGCCCATAAGGCTCTTATTGATTAAGTTACTATAATTAAATTCCTCATTGTTGCATAGTGCAGAGTGCTTCGTCCTTTCAAATTTTCTTTTCACCAAACAGAAAAAGTCCTCAATAGGGTTTTAATCGAGGAAGTAAGATGGTGTGAATAATATAGGGGCTTCTGCCGTTTTGAAATATTACTTCACTATGTTGCTATGGTGCAATCTCAAGTTGTTCATAATGACAACAGCATCTTTAGCTCCTAATTTCCCAAATAGTCCATCACAGAATTCAAGAAACTTTTCACAGTTGACTGAGTTATTAAATTGTTTGAAGTATTCTAAGCCTCCAGTATTTGATATTACTGCCACAACAGCAATTGTAAAGTTTTTCCCCAAGCTCAATTAGTGCTAAATGTTTTACTTTTTTGCACTGTATTCTCTTTATTAATTAGTGTGATAAGTAAACAAAGTCTCATCTAAGAAGACTATGCTGTAGTTTAGCTATAAATAATTAGCAACTCCTTACTATAGTGCTTCAAGAGCCTATTGCCTTTATATAAGCTTGCTATAGGGTGGATGCTTTATTGCTTTGATCACCTTCTGTTTCACTCCGTGATTTTTATATAAGTTCAATAAAGTTTATCTTGAAATTTGGATTTCAGGGATTTTCTATGAATGAGAATACATTTCTCTTCTAAAGATTTCCCTGCGTGCTTAGTGAAAGACTCCTGACTAGTCAAAGTTGCAGATAGTTGTTCCGAAATTTTTTAAGGCTTATCTTTCTTTTTAAAAACCTTTCCAACTAAGTGCTATCAAATTTTCTTCACTAATCGATTCTTTTGAGTACCGTTTATAATTTTCCTCATAAACTTCTTTTTACAGTCGAAGCCCTTAAACTTGTCAGTTGGGAAATTCCTCAGTAGCTTATCAATGAAATTAATCTCCCCGCACACTCTGATTCTATGAAGCAGCAATTAATCACAAAACTGACTTATTCCAATTTTAGCATTAATGAAGTTTTAAATTAATAAATTAATAAGTTAAATAAGAAAATCAAAGTATTAGTTATAGTGCCTCAGTAGTATTGAGGACTTTGAATCAGGGCTCCTCACGAAATATTGATGTCAACATTCTCACAATAGCCTCAACATTTTTACACCAAAATAAATATTCAGGATCTTGAAACCATCTTTGCATAAAATTGGATCAAAAGGATATAAATTAAAAAAACTAAAATGGAACAAGCATTGAATGAATACAAATGTCTAATTACTACTTGCAGAAACAAATGGAAGAAGGCAATAGTATACTAGCATTACTTGAGACATCATCTAGTCGAAAAAAATGAGAAATATATGAAGAAAGCTTACGAATGCGATGAATGCAATTTAAGATTCAGCCACATGTAGTCATTGCATGTTCACAAGAAAAAGTGCCAAGAGATATTTAAGAATAGACTTATCAGGGAACTGAAGCTTTTAGCTAACCATGACATTAAACCAACTCATCTTGTTCAAGAACCAATCGTAATTCAATGTGACATCCGAGTGCAAGAAGTGTGGGAAGAGCTCCACTGGCAACAATTACTGAGGACAAGTAAGCTATTCAGAGCTGTAGTGATGGAACCCCCATGGCAACTTAGTTTCTTTGACTTACTCTACGATACACTCTCAGATAAGCAAATCAAAGAAATACCTATGCATCTCATCCAAGATGAAGGTTATTTGTTTATGTGGATTACCAATGCAAAACCAGAAGCAGCACTATCATTTTACAAGAAGCATGGATATAGATGGGTGGAAAAAATAGTCTGGATAAAAACCAATAAATACGGTAAAGTCTATCTTGGCTCTGAAAGATATATACAACATAAATTTGAGCTATGTCTGGTTGGAGTGAAAGGCAGCTATGAAAATATCAAAAAATTCAGCAAAAAGAAATCAAGTCTTAATGTCATTGATGAACCTATGCGAAGCATGTCACAGAAGCCAGAAGGATTATACATGATTGTGGAAAAGCTTGTGCCAGAAGGACCTTATCTGGAAATCTATGGAAGGGTTCATAATATAAGAAGAGGATGGACCACTTTGGGAAACCAGTTGTGAATTGTTATATATGTTATGATTTGTTTTTTTTAATTAATTTAAAATTTCATATTAAATTTATTGATTCTTAATCGATTTATTTCATTTTATTTTTATGTTAGATTTGCAAGCTGTTCTCAGCTAGACTGGTATATTTGAAATAAAATAACTACTTACTTATTTTTAATTATGTTGTCACAGCACAGGTGTACTCAGTTAGTGGTCCCAAGTGTGAAACAGCCGCATCGACAGGCACTGACATCGTCTCATTAAAATAATATTTGCCCTATGGAAGTGACAACAAAGATAATTGTGCTTATCTATATTATTTTAATTTTTAAAATAAGCGATGAAATATATATATATTTTCAACTTATATATTCCACTTTAAGCTGAAGAGACTTCAGACTAACCAAACGCATTTGTTATTCAAAATTTCATTGAAAACTACAATCTTTTATTTTTATGATTTAAGATTAAGAGTTAATGTTAGATTTTAAATTTTTAATAGTTATAGAATAAATTGGTAATTATAAAAATGTAAAATATTAAAGCTTAGATTTAGTAAAAAACTTTTTTAATGTCGCTTTATTGATTCTGTCATATTCTTTTAAAAAATGAACAATTATAATCTTATTCTTATCATAATTGAAATTTTATCTTTTTTATTACAATTCACTAAATTTAAAAACACTATGAATTATTTTTATATCAAAAAAATTATCAAAGCAAACTGAAATTCTCTTTACAAATTAGGTTAAAATTTATTACCAATTATTATTATTTGTCCCCAAAAATCTTAAATACCATTTATCATAAATATTATTATACTATTATCTTAATTTACAGAAATGAAAATGAGTAAAAACTTTCTTAAAATTGCTTTATTATTTTATAATATTTATGTTAAAAGAGATTTACTATAAACATTTTGCCAACATTAATTTTGTAGTTAATAATTAAATTAGCAGAATAAAGGAAATAAATGATTTTTCTACCACACTGGGTTAGGGTGCTGAAGCTACCACAGCGAAAGGACAGGGATTACGTTTCCCAGCAGCGGTGGGACAGGCAAGCATTTTTTTCCAGCTTGTGTCGCTCTAGTTGAATTCTGCCAGGTCTGTCCCCGGGTTATAACTGGCTGACATTTTGATTTTGGAGGAGACTAGGTGATAGCGAGACTGGTTTTTTTTTAATTTTCTACTTTATGACTGCCACGTCACGGAATTCGTCACGCCAACTCACTCAGATAAGTCTACGTCACGACTAAAGATAGATGGTTTGATTTTAGTATTAAACAGTGATATGTTATAATTTAATTGATGTTGATCAAATTAACTAACTAACTAACCAAGAAAATAAATATGAGGTTTGTATCGTTAACTACCATTACACTTAAATTTTATTATTTATTTATTTATTTATTTATTTATTTAATAGATTATTCTATTACTTCAAAGCCATATTAAATTACTTCAGGAACCGCCTCATGACTTATATATTCCATGTACTCGGCATTCATGTTAAAATTAATTTAATAATTTTGTTAATATAAATTTGCCATGGTTTGTGCTTCTCTAATTATAATGCTTCAATAATTCTTTATCGGTTACAAAAATTATTAAAATTAACTATTTTGTAAAATGTTTGATGCTAACCTCTGTATTAAAATCTACAATTTAATTTATTAACTTATAAGAAAGTTACAGTTTAATAAATTTTAATCAGTAAATCTTATCGTATAAGTGTATAAAAGAGCCAATAAAATCGTTAGATTATATACAAATTAAGCTAATATTGTCAATAAAATAAATAGGAAATTAACGAATTAATTATATGAAGATACTTTATAGCAATTATTTGTAAAAATTAATTGATTTTACTTTCTTAACTACACTTTTGTGCAATAATTTTATAATTGCAACTAGAATTGATGTAATAAAAATTAAATTTATTTTATTCAATTTTTTTAATCAAAATTTCAATTTTTACCCATATTAACATTTTTAAAAATTTTTTATTCCAAAATTATTTAATCAAATAAACAAACTTATATTGATAATTTTTTAAATAAAAGATAAAAAGAGAACTTTCATTAATTTTATAGTTAAGAATTAAGTTATAATATAAAAATACTTCAGTAATATTTATAATAATTGGCTGATATTTAAATACTCTAGATTAAAAATCTAATTTATTACTTCCCTTAGTATTTAATATTTAATCAGCCTGATTTTATATTGTTTTTGATGGTACACTCATAGAATATGCACTATGATTTATGCTGCATTTATTGTTATTATTCAGATTTATTATTTATTGGGGTGGGCTTTATTTTGAGGAGATTAATCAGTCAGGAATCACTGAGTCTTCATACAAACCTTGTTGATTCAAAAATATTTAATTGGGTTAATATTAATCAATCTTTTTTAAATACATTTAAAGTCGATCTTTTGTGAGAGGAGGAGTCTCTTTATAAAGTTTCTGTTATTAAAGTAGGTTAAATCTTTGATTCATGCAGTACATTTTTGTGAAATTGTCCTCATAATCACTGATATATTTGAAATATATTGATAAAAATAGAATTAATAGTCTGTTCATTTTCATCATTATAGCTATACCCAGTCTTTTGGACTCTTCTTAACAGTCATCCCAGACCAAGCCAAGTCACTAAGAAGTCTCACAAAAGAGTGTTTTTTGTTCAAATCTCCTTCTTTGAGGCTTAGATTTTGGCTTTACAAAGTTACTTTTACTGTTATTAAGTTAAGGAAGTTAACTGACTATTTATGTGTAAAGTTTCCTCATTTTCGTGTTTGACTCGTCCGATTTTGTCTTCCAAGTTTTAAATTTGCTCTATGGGGTCCTTACTGGTGAATTATTAGATTGCTAAGAACAAACTAAATAAAAATTTTGTATATTTTAAAATGTTAAACTATTTCTTAGAAGGCTCATATCTCTGACTACTTGATCCTCATCAGTGTCAACATCATTGTCACAGCCCTATATATAAAATGTAAATAATCAGTAATATTTTCAATTTAAATATAGAAAGCTATAGAAAACACTCTTGAATCGTAAAATTTTAGGCAATTAATGAACTTTTTACTTACATGTGAAATTAATGGCTGATTAGACAGCACCTATATCTAAAATTTAAGTTATATAAATCCCCTTTTACGATATTTATATAAAAATTTAAGGACCTTATGTTCGAACACATGAGGATTTTCATCTTCAAAAGATAGAGTATAAAATCGAGTCTTTTGCGCTTATCACTCTGACTTTTGAATTTAATGGTTTTAAAGTGATAAGAGCCAAAAGAAGTTGTTTCTTAATTTTAATAATCGTTATTATTGAAAGAGGAACATTCTAATTAATAAGATTTTCTGCTTAATCTACTCTAATTACTAAGTATTGGCTTGCTCTTCAATTATTCTAAAATTAAAGTGTGTTAGTGAATATATGAATACTCAATTTGCATAAAAAAATGCTTAATTCATAAGAACATCGACAAAATAATTTATTAAATAGAAAACTGATACTCTTTATTTGGCTAAATTTTATCTAAAACTTAATTTAAAATGTTATCATAGTATAATCTAGTTATTTCAATTTTAATCATAAAAAAAGATTTATATAAAATCAAAATCATTGACGGGATAATGATTAAAATCCTGTTTCTAAAATTAAGGATATTAATAAACTAAAATCAAAAAAGGTTTTTACACATATTATAGTCAACAATGGGAGCAGAGCTCATTCGTGTTTGAGAGTGACTGGTATGTTTATGTTAAAAATATTTTACTTACTTTTAATGTAATAAACCTCCTGATATTAAAGTTTAGGAAGCTGCATATCGTCAAGGTAAGGAATCGCCATGTTGCTTAAAGACTTGAAGTTAACGCTGGCTATGGTTGATGTGGAGGAGCCGGAATGCGTAAGCTCTTCATCCCATTCGAAATTCACGAACGAGGATGATAAATTACATCTTCATCTTTATTATTGTTTTTCTGTTTTGCCAATTTCTTTGATGTTATGTTTGCCAATTTTAGCCCCTAAATACTGTATGTACTATTCTTAATAGAAATAATGACCCAATAAATTAGAGATAAAATTTAGCCTGTCTTTGACAGGATTCGATGGCGGCAGCGATTCTCTGACTCATAAGTTTCGATTTATCCATGGGCTTGGACTTGTTGATGCCGTTAGGATGCTTGTTTCGATGGCTTTGTGCCTGCGATTTAAGCATTTTTGTTAATTAATGATGTGTACTATGAATTAATTTTTAAATTACTATCTTCGACACCATCTCAATTCAAATCATCATAAACTAATCACTCTCGATTAATCAAATACGACTGTATTCTATATATCGCATTTTTTAATAATCAGTTAAGAAGAGGAAAAATTTGACAAAGAAAAAGACCCTATTAATAAAATCATATATAATAATATAATTAGATACAACAAAGTGAGAATCATACCCAATAGGGTTTTATCAATATCCTTCAAATGTTTATAGATACTCTCTATTTCTTATAATTTCTACTCCTAAACATTCTTACTCACTTTCATAATGTAAAATATCGTAGGAGCAGTTCTAAATATATTGATTAGTAAATTATGTATGAATGATAAAATAATAATTAAATCAAAGTAGCAATAATTTATAAATTTCTAATTATTTCTAATTTTGAGTACTGAGCATATCAAATCATTAAACTAAATAGTCAGGAAGCTTACCGGCACTTCTATAATCAATGAATTATTATAGTATCTAATAATCTTAGCTTTTCCCATGTCGCTTACTTTTAAGGTTAAATCTGCCAAGAAATTCTTCATTTCCTATAGCTCTTCATCTTTTACTTAGGCCATAAAAAAATGATAGATTAACTTTTACAATACATAAATTTTAAAGTTTTTTGCTTTTTGTGAAAAAAAATTAATTTAATTAAAGATAACCCATTTTAGCTTTGGATATTTAAGGAGTAAGAGTAGTTTAAAGTGGTCCTTATTCACCAACTATCCCTTTAAATTAAGTTCCAAATCCATGTAACCTTTCAAAGTTGGTAACTTGTTATGAATAAATAGGTCGCTAGTTTTTGTAAATTCCCATGATTTTACTGTCTGGCTTGGCAAATTAATTTTGTTGCTAAAATTCTGATCTCTCTGATAAAAAATCATAGTCATTTTATACAACTTGCTGTAAGTCATTAGTACTTGTCATAAGCTGGTTCTAATTCTATACATTTTTGTTATATTTAGCTCTGACTGAGTCAATTTCTTTATATACTCATTACCACTATTAGAGATATTCTCCCGCTCTACCATCAAGATTTTACTAGTTGCAAGAATGTCAACTCTAAGTTTCAAGTTCAATTTCTTCTTTGGCTTTTTATGAGCTCTCTTTTTAGTTTAAACTGCACTCTCCACATCTTAAATGTTTCCATCTAGATTGCCTCCTTTCTTCCTAGCTCGCTTCGTGGTTTCTTTTTTCTTTTGTTCTTCTTGCTTCATAAGTTATTTACACTGTCTACACTTCTTCTGTTGTCAAGTAGCCTTAGTCTTTCAAACCATTTACATGGTTGTAAAGTATGGGGTTAGTTGATTCTTTGCTATCAAGAGGGTTGATCTTACTTTGCATCAAATTGCTAATCTTCATTGTATGTCTGAGATTATTTGAATTGATTTGTTGAGGGTTGGTTTGATTATTAGACTTAAACATTTTCGGGGTCATTTTTCAACACAAATTTGTACAAAAAATCATAAAAAAGAGGCATCTTATAATACGTGACGAAATTATTTTTGCATAAAAATTTAACAGGGAAGCGTATTGTTTTTTTCATTATAAATTTGTTAATGCAAAAATCAAAATGTAAATAAAATTAATTTTTTACATTAATATTTATTAATTCATTATATTATTATTGAATGTAATTAGGAAATGGTCAAAGTTTTTCAATTTATAAGTTAATAAAAACGAAAAAAAATAATTTATAAACTCCTAATAAATAGAAAAAATATGATTTATAACAAATTAATTAAAAAATATTTAATTCATATTAGCTTATTTATATCTTATTATATGTCAAATCCTATAATTAATTCAATAAATTAGATATAATTTGCGCAATCTTATCTACAAATTTGGAAGTATTTTCAAGTTTTTATTTACCAAATCTTTTTGTTAATTCTTTTCATGAATGAAAGTATTTGAGTAATATTTCGATTAAAATCATAATTTTTAATACGAAAACTTTAATTTATTAATTATTTAATTAACTTTTATACTAATACTTATAAGTCTAATCAAAAATGGAAATCTCTCTAAAAACATCTGTCTTCTTCTTCATCGTCATCATCATCTTCGTCATCGTAAATATCAAGTCTTTAGTCCCTTCTCCCTGTCGTCTTACGCAGCACCTGTCTTGTGGCACCAGTGGTCTTACCAGGTAGGACCACTAAAAAATAAAAATTAAAGATATACTTTTTGTAACATACATTTTAAGTGAGTGCTCTAACTCCACCTGCGTCTAAACTATACGAATACTTTTTAATATATTAAGTTTTTTATTAAATTAATTAATTTCTTATTATAAATCATAATTGCTTAAATTACATATCTAACAAGACTTATGGGTCACTATCTTCATAATTATTTGATTCTATTTGTTTATCAATCTTTATTTCTTCATCGATATCTCTACATGGTGCATTTATATCTCTCAATTTATTTTCCAGTAATGGTTTGCTCAAACCGTTTCTATCTCTTAAAGATGAAGAGGAAGATTAACGATTGAACAGGAATTAATTTTAGTGATGAGATAATTAAGATTTCAAGCGGTCATATAAACTTTACGTACATATTTACTCGTTTAGCTAACTGTACTATGGCTTGTCCTCCTTTTTATCTTAAATTTGACTACTCTTCATTGCTACAATAGAAGAAAGCTATAAGCTGTTTTAATCGTTAAGCTAAGCTTCGAAATCATTTTTGCTGTTTGTTAATCACATAACTGGGAAGAGGCTACTTGAGTTATCTGAGAATATTTGATCTTTCAATTCTTGCAAGCTTTGCACAGACACTTTTTCTTGAGATTGTAGATTAACATCGTCTTATTTATGTTCTGTCATAAATTAGCTCAGCATTGGCATCTCCATAACTCCCTCTAAACCTAGTTAAAAGTAGTCCTCCTGGTCTTAATAATTTATCTAGGGGGTATATGTGACTCTTTCTGGTGTCTATTCTTTCTCTTCAAATTATACAGATCCAAAATTATTTTCAGCTGAATTGGAGGAAATTAGATTTTATGGAACATCTTGGATAGGTGATAAGTCGAAGTAATTTTTGATATTTGGAGCTGTTTTATTCTTAAATATTATCAGTATTTTCTTAGGATTTATTCTTAACAATTTTTTCAAAGACTTCTAATTTTGATTCGATTAATGCACTATTCTTGCTATGTCTCATTTAAAGAAATTATATATCGCATATACAAGCCTAAAAGATAAAATAATGGAGGTAGGAAAACTTATTTTCAATAAGGGCATTTTAATTATAACAATTTTCCTAAAACATTTCATTCTATGATGCTGATTAAAATTACTAGTTTTATTTAATAATGAGAGATATTATTCTATTGTCAAAGTGAGTTTAAATATTGACTATACTCTATATTCTTATGATATTCCCATCTATCAATTTTAGTATGACTTATTTCCTTATACTTTGATGATGTACTATTCATGTCCTGTTCAATCTAATCTGTCTGTTAATTACTGATTTCTCTCTATATGATAGATTCTTAGATAGAATGTTGAAAATCCATGCATTTTCTTTTCTCATAGAAAAGTTCAGCTATTTATCTATCGATCTCTACTATTCTATCATTAAGAAGAACAGTTTTGTCAGGGCAATCTTCATTATTATCAAGCAATGATTTTAAATGTTGATGACTTTATACATAGAATTATTGAGCTTTTGTTTTGTTCTATGTTAAAGGCTTAACTTGCTTCTTTTAAGGCTATGATTGGATCTGTTTCTTCTCTTCTACAATTTAAAAATAAAAATGTAAGAAAACCAGCAAATTTTAGGTTTTGTTTCTTTGGGTTTTGTAGGGGCTCTGGGCTTCTTGATTTTTAAAGAAGCTTAACTCTGGTTATCATCTATTCCAATCATTTCAGCAAGTGTAACTTGCTATTGCTTCTTTCTTGTTTTAATATTGTTCTTAGGCTTGGTAATATTCGATACATTTTCATCAATTTCTTGAGATTTAAGGTCCTTCATTGATTATCATTCATAAATTACTCTCAATTCCATTTTTATACATTTCATTGGATTTTGATTGATAGGCAGAGTTTGACTTCCTTGTATTCTATTTTTTTCAGTCAAACTCTATCTCGACTTTCTCTTATGTAAGAGATTGTCAGGCTTGTCAAATTCCATTGCTATATCTTTCTTGCTAGATTGCTTATTTGCACTTGATTGGAGAATTTGCTTAAAATTATTGATAAAAATTGGATATAAAAAAAGTAATTTTAACTATAAAAACTAATGAAAATCTCCTTAAAAAAAGTAATTACCTTTTAAATTCATTTGATTTTATTTTAAATCATCTCTCTAGTAAAATAGACTATAATTTAATGGGCAACTCAATTTAGTTTTTATCTATATTACTTATAAATCAACTATAACTTAAAGTATCTTTATAGAATATATAATATTTTTATTTTAAAACCCCAGAACCATTTATCTATTACAAAATATTGCTACTCTGTGTTCTTTTCTGATTAATATCTTGGGTTATCAGGAATATTTGAGTCCTACTGCTCAAATTCTTAAACAAAGTTTAAGTTTGTTCAATTATTCTTCTGCTTGTTGCAATCTTATTATTTCTTGGCTAAAAATTTTAATTTAATTTTACAATATATTATTGAAATTTCTCACTAATTACAAGTTGTAGAAATTACAATAGAATTAAGCTGATAAAATTAAGTACGATCCAGTTAAGTATCTTGTTCTTTTTTATAGTACTCGAAGAGCCACCATAAGCCAATAAATATACTAAGTAATATTTCATAAATAATTAGATAAATATGTTATTTTATTGTTTAAAATCAAGATATATGATTTATAAGCTCTTCTTTGTAGTATTTACTTTCCTGAAAACCCAATCTGTTACTTCTCTCCAGAGTTATCCGAAAATTAATTCATAATATCATGATAGTCCTCGATATAGTCTCTCTAATTAATGTAGTTAGAGGTGGTTCCTTTTGAGTTTTGCATTTTAAAATTTATAATTTGATCCGCATTTATTTCACTTATAATTTAAATTGAATTTAATTTAATTATATTAATATTAATTGATTATTATATCTAATTTTTAACATGGAAGCGACGCCCATATATTATGATAACTTTATGTATTTGCTCACTAAAAAGCACAATAAAATCAACAGGTAAAGTTTAATTAGAGGTAAGCCAGATTTTAATGAATTTTTAAGACTTTTGAAAGAATTGTAAGCTATAAGTTTGTTTTGATTTTTGAGAATATATTAAATTCATTGAAAATTTAGCAACTGAGAATATTAAAATCGAAGGAAAAGCTGCAATATAGAGTGGTGCTATTTTACGAGGAGATTTGGCTCAGGTAAAAATGGGGTAATATGTGATAATCAGAGAAGACGTAGTAGTGAGGCCAACTTACACAAAGTATAAAAAGAATTAATTTTTTTATGTTCCAATGACTATTGGAGACAATGTTTACATCGACAGAGGCTCAATTATCTTTGCATTAAAGATTGGAAACTTCGTGAATATCGGAATGAATTGTGAGATTGGACATAGATGCATCTTAAGAGACAACTGTAAAATATTGGACGGATCTGTCCTTCACCCAGATATTGTAGTGCCACCTTTCACTGATTATGGTGGAAAACCAGCGACTTACATAGGGGAGCTTACTGAAACCATTGGAATTATACACAAAGATCATACAACTAATTTCTATAAGAATTTCTAAGGAGTGGATTCTAGAAGGCAAGGAGGCGCAACAGGGACATCTGGTTCTTAACAATAACAAGTTTCAACAAGTTCATCATTGCAGCCTTAAAGTACTGCTAGAGCTTTGGCCTAATAAGAATAAAGTTAATTATATCTTAATTACTTTAATAATTAAATCTCAGTTATTACAATAACATATAGGAAATTATCAATTAATCAGAAAGAATGAAATTTATCTAATTAATCAAGCAAAATTAGAATTAGTAAATTTTAATTGACTTTTTATTTAAAAGGAGGGTTCTCGTACTATCAAAGATTTTGGCACTAAGGAGTACTTCAGGTCTCTCTTCACCTACCCGTATTACTCAGCAAAGGCCTTCCTTAAAATTATAAATTTCTTAGAAATTACTTTTAGCAAATCCTAGAACTTTTCAAACGTCAACGGATGTGTCCCCGATAACTTTGAAATAACAAAGTTAAGGGAGTTTATTTTAATAGAAAGAGCATAATAAATCTCCATTAAGAAGAACCAGCAATAATGCAAGTCATAATAACTTAAGCTAAATGAGTAGAGAAAGCAACTCAAACATGAAAGTCAGAAAATTTTGATATTTGGAAGATTTCTAAGAACAAGGAAACTTAAATTAGGGAATTGAAGAAATAAAAATAAAAATTAAAGTGACTCCTTAATGACAAAAAGTCATAGGAAACTTAAATTGGATTACTACAATATGAAATTTCAATGGAATAGAATTAGTTCAAAGAAGTCATTAATTATTTCATTGAACAGGCCTACTTTGACATTGGAAAATTAACTGGGATAATTTTAAAACAAATAGAAGTCATGAAAATTTTGAAGATCTTTTGTGATTCACTTAATATTTTGGAGTCAACTAAAACATTTGATGGATCAATATTTACTGTAAATTTAAAGATTTAAATTTATTCTATTTAACTTATATTAATACAACTATTTGAACTCGTAGAAAAAGCAGCTAAAGAAAAGTAACCAGGTAGACATACGAATTAGCGAAATACCGCATAAGTCCTACAAAAAGGCAAGTGGTGAACGTGCACGGTGTGAAACTAGTCGAGTACATATAGGGGTAACTCCCCTCGAAAAGAGGAAACTGGATCGCAAAAAGTCAAAGTATGAATGTCTGATTAAATATTTCTGGCTGGCTTAAGCCCCAGTATTAATTCCGTACAGCTTTAAATAATAATAATAATAATACAACTATTTATAGTAAACCACAGAGAAGAGTATGTACCTAAAATATAATTTAATAATTGAAAAAATGGGTTTGCTAGCAGGAGAATAAGATAAGCAAATTGATTTCTTCAAATCTATATACTTGGCATCTTGGAATTAACTCTTAGAAATTTGGAAATAAAAACCTAACTTAGACAGGTCTTAATCAAGGTCAAATATCAAAAGGAGTAGTAAGTTAAGTGAGAGAAGTATACAAAGCGATTAAAGCGCATCGAGCGATTATTTGAGGGGGTTACAAATCATATGCAGGTGGATCTACGGAGTAATTGAGATTCTCTTCAAAATGCAGGCTATCAATTTTGTAAAGAGGGAACTTGATAGGATTAATCATTCTGTATATATTTAGATAATTTAGTAAAAGATTGACTAAGAAAGATAGGAGATTGATGTATAATATCACAAAGGAATAGCTAGCGTTAAAGAAGCAAATGAAACTTTTGAAACATAAGTAATAAGTTGAAGCTATCTAAGAACAGAGAAAATTGCAAAATAAAAGTGGACTCTTTAGACAAGATAATCGATTAAACAGCAACTCAAGCAGTGTGATAGCTTTTAACAGTTCTAGGTAGCATCATGACCATTAGAGCACAAATATAAGTTCAAGGTTTGAAAGATCAATTGGTGAATTTGATTTTAGATAGCTGAACTCTGCTTTAGATTTTAGAAGTTCATATATTATTTGAATAAAGGAAAAAACAATAAAAGATAACAAAAAAGACATCAGAGTAACTGCTAAAACTTCAAAATGAATCTAGCATGTCCCAAAGATAGCAAGATAGGAATCATATTTTTAGGTCTACTGATTAATATAAATTCTAGCAACTTAGAAAGTTTTATAGATGCAAAATCGTTGCCAAATTTTATTAAAAAACCATAGACAGCTACAATAGACTTAAACATAGAAACCAAGCAACAGCCTATGCATTAATTACTTTTCTAAGTGACTGTATGTTTGTAAGGTTTAGGAAGACAAGCTAATTACAGATCAGGGAGTTTAGAGAGTACTTTAAATCAGGAAGCCATTCTGGATGCACTTTAAAGTATGGATTAAAATCTTTTAGAGTCACTGATTAATACAAAAGCTTAGAACAGCATAGTAGTGTAAAACTTAAACGAGAAGGAAACTTCAGCTTAGTCTCTTAAATATGAAAATAAGAGACAAAAACTATAATAAGTTCAATAGAATTACTATAAACCCTAAAATTAACCAATCTTAGAATTGAAATAAACAAGAAATTTGCCTGAAAAAATTACTTCAAACTATAATTCCATCATAATTAGAAGAATGTATAACTATAAAGACCAAATGAATCTTATCATGATGAGATTTCATTCTATGACGTTGATTTAAGAATTCGATTGGAGGGAGAGTTGGACGAGTACTAGCAAATGAGAATGAAAAAATTGATTGAACTTAGAGACAAAATGCTAGAGCAATATAACAAAGATCAAGAATGCAAATTCTTCTGTATGTGAGAGACACATACATAAATATTGCTCCTCTAAAAATTAAGAAACACATACTTCCCAATAATCAGTTATAATCTGAGGGAATTTGTAAATTA
>ARYC01002335.1:0-18606 GCA_000711775.1 Oxytricha trifallax
ACAGATACACATTAAGTTCTCGCAAGAAATACCACTAGAAGACTCTAAGCTCAAATGTTGAGTAAGCATCTCAAATCCAAGTCAAGGACAAGCTTGACATGATCCCCAGCCATTTCTTATTCACTCGCTGTTAGTATGTGAAGGAGAGATTTGAAGAGTTACTGCCCTCGGAATTTTTCCAATACCCATTCATGATTCAGAAAGCTAATAAATGCTTTGAGTACATACAGGATAATTTCGAGTCTTCTTGGTACAATTACACTGGTTCTCCCTTCTTTAACGCTTCTGTTTACAGACTAATGTTTACTCCTCATCGATTCATCCATTAACCAAACAGTATCAAGGATTACCAGTACAGGGACAAGCATGCATTCAATCCCAATGTAAACTTCTGCAGCAAAGTGCTCAATTGCCAACACTCGACTCCTTACCTTGACTAACTCATGCAACTTGTGAACCTCTTGAGCGATGGCCTGGTTTATATCGAAAGGAGATCATTCTGTATGCTACTATGTGCACTCTTCAAAGCAGCCCCCTAGCCTATTGTGAACCCCCTCTTCTTGAACCCCATGAAGTTTCCTCTCTTGCATGCTCTCGACTGGCTTGTCTTCGATGAGCTCTCTAGAACATATGTATTCAAAAGGCTCGGTACAATAGATTACAATAAGGCAAGTTTCTATGAGCTTGGCAGCTTCGGCCAATAGTTTTCTGATAACGAAAAGCTTTTCTCTGATTATCTAGACGACAGGAACTCTATCATTGTAGAGCTGATCTTCCATCAACGTGGTCGAGACATTCCTCAGTCAATATTCGGTGTCATCCGCAAGAATGCTGATAAATCATTGACGATCAAATCTTCGTACAGTAAAAAGACTGTGTTGATCCCCAAAAGTATCGATTCGAAGAATAATGAATTGAAAGAAGCTTGCCAGGTGTTTATACATGATTTTACTGAAGACCCCGCGTTCTCTACAGGTATGAAGCAGGTATTCGAAGTGCGATTCTATGGGTGCAAGCTAAGATATGAAATGGAGAAGACTATTCTATACTAATACGACGATTTACAATACAGGACTCGTTAATTTTTCGTGCGTTTCTTTTCTATGTAACATTTCCATTTGTCTAACTTAATTTATAGGTACTCATCAACTAATCTTCATCAGGCGTACATTGATTTGCACAGAGGAATTGGATACCTTCAGAATCAAGTGATAAGACTCACCTATGAAAAAGCCTCGAAATGTGAGACATGGAAGGAAGTTCCGAATGACCTAGTCATTTACTACAAGACCCCACTTTCGACCTACAAGAATTTCGACTACATTATTGAATTCGTTGATAGATTTGCTAATAAATCTATTTAAGAACGCTCTGATATGTTAAGTAAGAATTTAATGCTAGCTAAATATTTTAGGGTAAATGCTCGGAGGCTAAATAAATAATGGTGTGTCTGTAGCTTAGAAGGGATATCCTAACAGGCCTCTAAGCATTATAACTCAATCTATCAGTTTAACACACTCGTCACCTTGGTTAAAAACCCTCCCAGAAATTCAGAGCTTCGCACAACCTCAAGGAAAGATCTTTTATTGGCACAGGATGTACTCGAAAGTCGTCATGAAACTTTTATGGAACTTATCCATAAATCTTACCAAGAGTATTTCAAGATTTATGAATCAACGTAAGCATATTTTAGATTAAAATTCTATAGTTATCTCTAACTGAAGGAGAATGAATTACACCCTCTCGTAAAGGCACTCAACTGGTCAATCCCTGATGATCTAAAGATTGTAATGGGTCTTATTCAAAGCCTCGCTGATTAAGCATAGAGAAATCCTCCTTGGCCAAATAATTATCTTTCAAAACAACAGAGATATGGTGACGAAATTTTTCTTGCCCTAAAAGACCAAGTAAAGAGACTTCCAATCAAAAATCTAGATGGACTGTCTGCCAGAGAATAAGCTCTGCTTGAGAACTCGCCATGGCTTCTCCACTTAGAAGCTTTCAAGAACAGGTTTTTACACTACAGCTCCAAAAAGAATGACACTATTCAGTAAGTGGATTTAAATTCAACATTTCTTTATAGGAAAGTGATTGTTAAACCCCCATCATTCTACATCAGAAAAATTAACTAGCTTTCAAATGATCATGACAACGCTGTAATGTTGAAGGACTTACACTCAACAGCATGATATAGATTAGTGATTCTGACTAAGATGTAGAAATGGAAGACGAAGATGATGCAGAGCTATAGACTTTCACAAACTCCCTCAAGGATTTCTAATTATGGACAGCCAAGCCAAGCAAATCCTTATCAGCAGTCCCATTCTATAAGATAGTCGCAAGCATTTGACAATGTACATGAGCAACACAGAACAGTACCAGGACAAGATGCAAATCCAGCAAGTTCTCTCATCAGTGAACTAATTCTAGCAGAGAAATCCTACTGAAATTTATGGAACTACACCTATCGGAACAATTCCAAATTACCCAAATCAACAGTAATTCTATGAAGGAGTTCACCAAAACTACTCGTAAAACTATCACCAGCAAAGGGATTAATAGTAGTCTAGATTGTCAACTAACATGAATCAGATGCAGCAGCAGCTTCCTTCAGGGTACAACTTAAACAGAAAGGAAATGTTTAGAAGCAACATAAACTATGGCATGAATGATTTCTAGGGTCAGAAAAATTACCAGCAAGATGAAGGCTTCAAGTAAACTCAGAGCAGAGAAACGATTGGTAATGACATGTACAAGTATTACGCTGAAGATGTTACCCGCAGATAGGAATAGAGACAAAAGTAAAGGTAGCTCTTACAACATAGAAAACTGCCAAAACTACTTGATTTTCCTTCTTAAAATCAAAGCAAAGAGGTCCTATCCTTAAACAGAGGGTAAGCTAACGCAAATGCTTCGAATTCAAGAATGGATAGCAATCAAACGGGTTCCAATTCAAGGTAGAGGCCATCAAGTGTTAAATAATTCGATACTGATGAAGAAAAAACTTAGGTCATACTCGTGGATGATGAAAATTAACTAGATAAGGGACTCGGTACTTAAATTCAACAGATTGAACCAGACTCATAACACTCTATCAACTAAGGTTAACCACTTGGTGATGGAAATGTTCCATAAACTAACTCTTAAGGTTGCAATGACACGTGGGGTAGGAAGCATGATTGAACAATTCCAGGTCTTTATGATGATATCTCAGACGAAAACACGGGATTGTAAAATTAAAACCATGGTTACGGCCAACAAAACGCTGGTCTTAATCATGGGATGATGACGTCTAAGGACTAATAACAGTAAATATTCAATAGTATGGAGAAACCTGAGGCTGGGAATTCTTTATTTGGTAATACTTCTACCAATCGTGGGCAGAATCAATTTGGAGTTATACCTCAGTAAAACTCAAACCAGTTACCTGGTAGTTCCCATCATGAGACTTCTACCAGTGATGGCACGACTAGTAAGGGTATTACTCCTCAGAAATCTGACCTTTTAAGCAGATCTGCGCTACAGCCTCACCTTAAGAAGCAGCAAACTAGTATCATGAGCATCCCTAGACCCAAACCTAAATAGACTTCTCAATCACAGTAACATGATGAAACTCAGTAGAAGCAGATGAGTGAAGTAGAAAATGCTTCAAGAGATCAGCTCACATTGACCAAGACGTTGGAGATCAAGCTAACACTGACCAAGACGTTGGAGATCAAGCTAACGCTGACCAGGATGCCAGAGATAAAGCTGCAAGAGACTAAGCCCCCATTGAACAAGCCGTTGGAAATCAAGGAGCAGAAAAAGCTGATTAAGAGTTGAATAATGAATGAGATTATGAAGAAGCTGTCAACCTGAAATGATGTTCACACCTAAGGGCAGCTTGGATCAACAGACTCATTATATTTTGTTATATTCAAGCATTTATTTCATAGATTTTATATTGGATAAAACTTAAACTTTACAACTGTACACATTTAGGATGTCTAAATCTTTCTCATCAAAAGTCTACTATTCATTAATTACTTTCTATAATTTACTTCTCATGCCCATCAACCGCTTTGCTTCGCAGAGTGCGTTAAAATGCCTGAATTCCCTTCACACTACAACAGTGCTTTATATTCTAATTCCCACTTATTAATTATTAGTAAATTAAAAACCAGCAGGCACACATGGAACAGCTAAACTACAGAGACAAGCAGAACGAACCACTCAGGCTGCAATTCGTCTACCAGCACAACACCCCCAACGCTTACCAGGTGCAGGTGTACAGGAAACGCAAGTATCTACAGCAAGACGATGCTTTCGAGGTAGAGAACCATAAAGGCGACCTATTCTGCAAGTGCGAGGAATTCAACATCAGTGTAAAGGCAGGAGCCGAGTTCAAACTTACAGTAGCCTCCTCAAACAACGACCCAGTGAGAGTGCTTATCACTCCCACCGATGGCGAGCCCTACATGCTTTCTAGCTGTGCTTGATCAGCAGGAGGCATTGCAGCTGATGCTAGTGAGAGAGGAGGGGCACTTGAGAGCAGAGCCTTCAGATGATATAGAGTCTTTGATTTAATTTACGTTATTTAATACCTAATTCACTTCCCTAATTCACTCTCGATGTAACCCATCGAATATTAATTTCACACGCTTATAAAACTTTAATTCACTGCTTCAATCGTCGTGATCTGCTGAACTGAGGCTGTCTCACTGCTGAGGCTGGTTTGCTCATGAATTCTCTGTGCTGATGATGCTTAGCATGCATACAACGTGGAAGTGGAGAGTGCGATGCTATTTGTGCTGTGCTGGATTGCTATGATTACTACAACTCTCTACTTTGCGTCATCGCACCCGCGATTTGTGCCTTGACCAAGCTACAATTGTAAGTATATGCCTATATCATTAACAATATACAGAAGACTTGGGTCTGCGTTGCAGTTGGAGCAGCTGGTGTGAGCTGCCTGCTTTACATGCTAAAGTTACTGTTCAATGAGAGCACTCTGCTTCGAAGGGAAGCATATCAACTTGCTTCTCATTCCAATGCCAGTTAATCCAGTAAAGGATCGAGCTTTACGATGCAGCTCTGCTGAACACTTATTGAGCTGGTGAGTTTCTTGTGGAGGGAGGGAGGGCAAAGAAGCGTGAAGTAGGATAAGTAGGTAAGCTTCATTCCTTAACTTGCACAGAGTGCCAGCCATAGGGGCTGAGGATGAGTGGGTGTTAAAGCAGAATTACAGAACTTGGGCAGCGATTTCTAAACTACAACTCACTTTTGGCTTAGAAATTCAAGTAAGTCAAATCAAATTAATTTCAAAACCCCAAAACATGCTAATAACTTTTTCTAAAGGGTTTTGGGTTAGACATTGCACATGACAAGATAAACAAAACTACTAACAGAGACTGTAAGTTTCAAGAATTATTATAAAATATAGGCAAGAACAAAAAAACTAAACTAAGGGAGGCTACTTTTACAGTTATTAGAAGAACTTAAACTAAATACAATTAAGATAATCAAGATCATAATCTAAAATCAAAGATTTTGATAAATTAAGTAAAACAAACAAAATCTAAGAATGTTGAAATGATTTAAGAATAAGAGGCTTGATAATAATCAAAATAAATATTGAAATCATTCAATATTGCCAAGCTAGCAGCCAGCCCTCGCTCAGCAATAAACTGAGCTCAGACCAGCCGAGAGGAAAAAACAAAAAGAAAGACAAAGGGAGGTTCAGACAATATAAAACCCTAATAATCTTAAGGTGGCCACCTAATCTTCAACAGAAGGGAAATCGTAAGGTGCGTAAACGCGCGTAAGAGTGCATAAAGCTCGTAAGGGTGCATAGAAGCTCGTAAAGGGTGCATTGAAGCGCGTAAGGGTGCATTAAGCTCGTATAAAAGTAAATTATCTCTATGTGGGGAGTTCCACCCCACCTCTCTCTCCAACCTTGAACCTATAATTAAAACTTTTAGAAGTAATATATTTAAAGAAAATTGGAAAATGCTTACCTTTAATTAAAATCATTGAATCTTCACCTGATGTTGCTGCTGTCATCTGTGACTTCTGCTTTATAATCTAAAAGAAAATTAACAAAAAGTAAAAGATTCTTAAAAATAATTTTGGAAAAATACTTACTGTTAAAATCATTGCTGAAGCTGATGCTGATGCTCATTCTGAATTCTGCTTGCCGAATCTAAAAAAGTTGAAACAACAAAATAAAAAGGAGACAAATAGTGGTGGCCACCACACTAATAATGATTTAAAAATCAAACCAAAAATTTTAATTATTATAACAATAATTAATTCCAACTTTACTTTAGTAAAATTATTCAGCAAATATTCGGAATTTTCGCGAATTTTCGGAGGCTAGGCCTCTATAATTATTTTATAGAAAGTTGGAGGAACCGATGGTTGGTTCATAGAGTTTAATTCTAGCTGCTGTTAGCTTTTACTGCTTTAATAACTACTTTAGTTTAGGTTTTAGTAACTTCTGTAGGTAAATTAGCTTCTTGAGCAACTTTTGAAAATTAAAACTTTACTTGTAAAACTTAAGCTTTACTTGACTTTAAAACCCAGCAATCCTAAGCACTGTAAGAGACTCTCACTTCAAGGGCTGGGGTACATACCCTGAAGGCCGAAGTGGCGTAAGACCTCTCAGGCTGTATCCTCGCCGAGGGCTTTGCAGGGCTGTTGCTGGTAGAAGAACTTACCTTACTTTACTTAAACTTAAAGCTGGTCTGAGCTCAACTTACTACTAACTTTACTCTGCTACTTGAGAGTGTACTCTGTATTGGTAAGTGATATTTACACTCTTAACTACTACTATAGGTCAACAGCAGTTGAGAACTCATCTCAGCAGGTCACCTGCTTGCAGTGCTACTCACTGCTTGTTTGTTTTGTTTGAGTCTTTTACTTCTTGTTTCTTCGTTGCATAAGCTAAGTGGTGGCTGGGTTAATACCTGGCTCACAGTGTTTAGTTGTTTGTTAGCTTCTAGTTAAAAGTCTTTAGGGTTTGTGTGTGTGGCTATGACCTGACTCTGACACCCATATTTATCTGTCGAGGGGTCCTCTGGCCAGGGCAGCCAATCTCTGGTGTTTTTTGCACTGGGGAAGGGTTGCTTGAAAGCAATCGAGCCTCAGCGAGGCATGTTTGAATAGTAATAGTCTTAATTTTAAGTAATAATCTTCACTTTAACCTTAAAATTCAAGCTAAAGCCCGACTTCTGGGCTGGTCTACTGCCCTCTAGGCTTACTCTATCATCACTACCATATCCTAATGTTATTTTCTTATCAGCAGCACCAATACCTAGTTATCCTAACAAAATTTCAGAAATTCAGGTGGAGGGGTCATAAAGTTAGCCAAGCCAAAGTGCTGTTCCGGAAAAGTTCCATAATCTAGGTCTTAAAGCCAAATAAGTCCAAATAGACCCCATTTGCCTGGTATTTGAAGCCTACCACATCCCATATTGCTCTGTCTGCCCTATAGTAACTTGTTATTAGTAATAAACAATGTTATCAATGACTATGATCAATTAGCAACCATAGAGATCACATGGGGTAGAGCTGGGCTGGACCCAAGGGGTGAGGAGGAGGCATTTTTTGAAAATTTCAAGGCAAAAATGGCCGTTAGGACCGCCCTGACATTTCAAGATGGGATATAGCCACCCCCACCACCAATCGGCTTCTTTCCTTCCATCTCGTCGATCTAGAGTGTATTAGCGATGTTTGGGTTGGGGTGGTGGGATGGGGAGGAGATTGGAAAATAATTTTGTAAAATCATATAAGTCATACTCTATAATCCGTTAGAGATAGCATAGGCACTTTCAAACTTGGAATTGAAAATAATTCGACCCCCCCTCTAAATCCGCGGTTCCTCAACTCTAAAACCAACTTTTTTTATGTTTCTGTAGTGAGGCTTGGATTTCTAGACGACTGGGAGTGGTTTGGGGTCGATCTGAGACTCAAGGGTAGACCTCATGGTGCATCCGGGGGAAATGAGGAGGTCCCTGAAAAGTGGCCTCAGATCAGAAATTGGGACCACCGACCTACCGATCTGAGGGGGTTCAAAATATGGTTGGCAAAGCCAACAAAACTCCCAAACCAAACCCCTGATAGTTGATTGATTGAGATTGAATGAATTTGAGATAATTAAATAGATTGATGAGTGTTTAAAGGGAGTAATGTGAGAGGTTGGGGGTATAATGAGGTTTATGAGTAGATAAGAGGGGTATGTTTAATAATTTATAGTTAAAATCTAAAATCTGAATTCAATTTTTATAACTAAGTTCCAAATCACAAAATTTCCACTCAATTCGCTGACCACTCCAGCAATCCGATGAATATTGGGCAATCATGGCAAAAATCGTCAATGGCCAGCCGCAATGATGATGGGTTGCGGCATCTACCCAGCAATAGGCGTAAATTAATGGTTGGACTTACCTTAATCATGGCTCTGGTAAGTTAATATATATATATTGCTCTTAAACCCAAAACTCTTTATATACTTTACCAATTTCTATTTAGACGGAAAATTTCCACTACAGTAAAGACTGCTTCTCAGCAGTCATGAATCTCTGCCAACTATCTCCCTAAAATATTAATTTAAATGTTAAGGTATCAGTTGAAGCAAGCCAGCAACCAGAGCAGCAACCAACTCTCAAAGTAAGAATTCCCTTCTTATTTATTAACTTTAGATATGCAAAATCGTAGAGCCAGTTCGACCAACTTCCTTGCCAAGTTTGTGGCAAATGGATGCTTAAACGCACAATGAGCAGACACCATCAACGCATGCACAAGCCCTTAATCATAGAAGACTCTGACGCTGAAGAAGTCGTGATTGACACTGCTATTCCTAATTTTGCCCCATCTTCATTTATGAATACTTAAGCTGGCCTTCAACTATTGGGAGTCAAGGAAAATCAACTTGAGGAATCCAAACAACCCCAAGTGATGACTGGCTCTACTATCGACACTGCCTATGATTTCTTCAACTATCCTGAGCCCCAAGTCAGTTAATGAAATTCGATCTCATGCTAAAGGATCACTGGAACCTTTCACAATCTCTCCTCCCATTTACCTTGCTAGAGATTCCAGACAAATCAGTAAGACATTGATTTTAAATCCATATGTAGGTGAGCATAATGAAGGCAGTTGCTATTTTGGAAGACACTGCGACGGCTTGATTGAACGTAAGCTTAACATCGTATTGATGTTGCAACCAGAGCAGCTGCTTGAGCTAAGAAACATGGTCTATAACACAGCTTACCTCTCATTACTAAATAAGCGTTATGGCGAGGTCGACACTGGTAAGAATTATACTATCTCTCACCAAGGACTATAGAGAAAATGCCTGAGAAGTACTTAAAGATTTTCAACCCTTTGAAAGCCACAGTGTTCCAAAGCTATTTAAATGGCCAGCTCCGTAAGAGCTTCAGTAAGCTATTCCATTCCTTCATCGACGAATACAATTGCGATGTGAGCGAGTAGCTTTCATATTTCAAAGTTCTAAGTGATATACAAGTTGACGTGTTTGAATTCTTGAAAGTTGACAAGTTCCCAGTCGTCGAGTTCAACACCTCTATTGTTTGGAAGCCTGGCAAGTTCAAGCGCAATCACAAGGCGAAAACTTTGTGCAATCCTTCGAGACACGCTATTAATTCAACACGAGCATTGACAACTCAAGGGGTGCGAATTGCCATGATACTCCAATCGCTGGTCAACTTCTTCGTTGACATTCCTTGCAGACCCCAAACTTCGAGATTCATGTGCCTGAATATCTTACTCGATAAATGGTTGAAGGAGAACAAATCCATGAGGAGTGTGGGTTATAAATGCACCAAAACATCAAGACTTCTTGCTGTAGCAAGGGAGCTGGAGGATCAGATGTGGGTTTTGCTTGACCCCAAGGCCGTAGTACTCAAGAGTAATGATGCTGAGAAGCTAGAAAGGAAGGTGTATCCCGATATTGAAGATTAAGTTATAGCACAGCCCAAGTTGAAGCCCAGACTTTAAAAGCAATTGGACAAGGCAAAGAAGGCTCTCAACCTCCCCGATAGGACTGCTGGCAATAAGTGCAAACCAACCACCACCTACTATGTCAAACTCTACTCTAAGGAACTCTGGGTATACGATTGCAGCTGCGAATCCACAAGCTTCATTTTTGAGAACAAGTTGCCTGAGTCCTGAGTACTAGATATGCCAAATCTCCTAAACCCCCACTGAAAAATAATCAAAACATAAAAATTCATTTACCCTAATCCATTCACTAATCACTGCTTCTTAATACTTAAGCATTCTATCATAATACACTTCATACTATACTGCTTACTTTAGTCAAAAGCGACTGTTTACCTTCCTATATTTATCTTAGCTTCCTTATATTAATATTGCCATTAATAATTAAACCTTTGTCTGGAAATGTTCCATTGGCATTTAAATCTGCAATTGCAATTCTCTTGAGTATATTCAAGCTGTATAACTAAATGACACATGTATTAACAGTTGTGAGCTACCAAACTCAACTGGTTAGCTGCTCACTTATAAAAATGTTTAACTGCAATTCCATTTGACGCCGCTCCTTTAAAACCCCAGAGCGGCATTGTAATTGTAATTAATTTTTCAATTTAACTTGCACACATTGAAATCGCTAAAATGAAGTCTGCTGCCCCAAAATATCAGAGAAAGAAGATCAACAAGTAGTGTCCCTTCCTCCCCCATTAATGCACTGACACTACTACATTCACTGCCACTTCTACTTACTATGATCACATTTAAAGGGAGCACCAAACTAATTGGGAAGAGTTTAAAATGAAGCATAAGACGTACTCTTGTGACGAATGCGGCAATAAGGCAGTCTCTTAGGACAGTTTAAGAAAGCACAAGTGTTCGCAATAATTGGTACTCCCAAAGACCAAAACTATTGCCAAAGCTAACATACAAAAGCCTGCTAAGGCTAAACCCCGTGTCACTAAGCGATCTCAAGCTAAAGGTAATACCTGATTCTTTTCATTGATTGTTTAGATGCCAAAATGATTGATAATGTCGAAAATGTTGAGGAGGAAGAGGAAAAGGAAGTACAAATCGCACCCACAACCCCTGTATAGGAATTCCACGAACAGGATCAAATCGACATGGATGAAACTATTACCGAAGAATCTCAAGAGGAGCTACCCCCAGGTAAGCAAGAAATCATGAGTGATGTTGACGTTGTGGAACATTCACCAAAGGAGATGATCAAATCAAGTGCATTAATCCCAGATCAATCTATCGATGATGACCCAATGATGGGAAACCCCTTACCTTCACACCAAAGTCACCAATTGCTCATTAATACTAACCTGGAAGAGTTCCGCCCAATATAATACGAGATACCAAGATAATATCTCCTGCAGAGGTTAGTCAGCAATTACAAAGCAAAATTTCCAGTCAAAATGTGTTTCAGCCAGTTTGCATAAAGCCAAAGTTTCAGAGCAAGTTAGACTTTTTCACTAGAATTAATCCAGGAGTTTCTGATCTCTTCAAACCCAATCCTGCAATGGCTTTATTTACTGCACTTTAGCCATAAGCATCAATGACTAGCAACGTATTGAACATCAATCACTCTCAGGATGTTGTGCCATAAATGGATGTTTATTCTTCTGGATCTCTTTTCAACCAGCCACTGCTTTTCCAAAAATAACCTGCAATTCCGCAATCAGAATAAAATTACAGCTTGAATTCGCAATTTTTCACAGAATCACTTAAGCGTCTTGTGATTACCGAAACCCCGTCTGTTGCCCACCTTGAATAAAACTAATAGAAGTCCAACAAATCGTTCAATAGAGTCTACTCATAGGAGGAGTAGTCAATGGCAGGAGATAGAATCAATGAGATCGATTCCTCAGTGAAAGAAAAGGACTTGAAAGAAGCTCTAAATTGCATGCTGTTGAATATCAAGAAGGACTCAGCCTACTAATGGGGGAATATCCATTAAGTCAAGCCTAAAGACTAATAGAACTAGCTAAAACACATGCATGTCACCAGAGCCCACTACAATCTTGAGTTGGGAGTACAGTTAAGACAGAAGCAAAGCACAAATTGGTTATGGGGAAATCACTCAAGGCGGCGTTGAGAAAGTTATGTCCTCATTCTACAAGTTGGGGTTCTCAAAGATTCGATATTTCTGGATTTGGGCTCAGGTTTTGGGCAGGTTAATTTTCAGGTGGCACTCTTGCATTAGTGCAGAAGTGTTGGCATTGAAATCGTTTCAAATAGAATTGATTTTTGTGTCGAAAAGCTGAGGAGTTATAAAATCGAGTATAGTAACTTCAAGCATATAGTAAATGCTCTGGATCAAATCGAATTCTATTGTTATGATATTGAAACAATGCAATCCCTGATAACGCCAACTTAAATGAAATTAACTCACGTTTACGTGTTTGATACAGTCATGAGTATGAGCACCAGACAAAGCATTGGGAAACTCATCAATCAATACCCTTGGGTAGAAGCTCTGGCTTGGACTTAAACATCGAAAACGACTTTAGTAAACCTCGGTCTCCAGAATTTCGAGTTCTTTCAAAAACATCGATCAGTAGGCATTCAAGGTGGTAAGGGGAGCTTTAACTTCTACGTGTATAGCAAAGTAAAGGCTCAATAGAGGACAACTGGTTCAATGCACGATGAAGAGAGGAGAAAAAGCTGTATAATAGTTATCAATCGTCAGAATCAGTTATAATTATTAAAAACCCCAATATTAAAAATCGATGGAACAATTCCAGGCCAAGATAAATTATTGGCCATTAATAGAATGAATTAAGCCAAATTTCAGACACTTCGGATGATTAGGACCTTGAAAATGATTATAACTGCCAATTTAATAGAACTGAGGACCAATATATATCAAAAGGGGAGAAGCAGAGTGATTTCCAGCGTTGCATTAATCATTTCTAGAATTTAGCAAACGATCAGAATAAATACAACCACGCTTTGAGTATCTGTTCATAGGTCTTAAACCCCAATTCAATAATTAGAAAAAAGGTATTTGATGGTTCCAAATAAAAGTTTCTGATCGTGGTAATAAATAAATGCATTGCGTATAGAGCTCAATCAAGCATGAGATAAGCATTGATAATATAGACATAGCGCTGATAAGCAAGTAAAGCTTAGTCAAGCTTACTAAGGAGCAGGTGGATTTATTGCATCGCACCATTGACAATTACAACTTTTCATTGAAAGGAGAAGGCCTTATCAAATAATTATTGGGTTAAATAACACAGTTGCACCATCAAGAAATCGAGATGAACAGAGAGCTGGGGGAAGACTTGAATTTTGCATATAAGGAAATTGACGAATTGACAAAGTGGGAATTGGAGAAGAAGTACTTGAAAGTAGAATCTCTAATTGGCTCTGGTTCTTATGGCAGAGTTTACAGTGCCAGTGTCTCCCTGGAAATGTTCTATTCAAGCCTTAAAAGGATACTATCCATGTTGCAGTTAAGGTGCCAGTTATTAGCCAAACCAATCCGAACAATGAACTTAACTAACTTCAGATATTGAACAGGACTAAAGACCCCTCGTAAAGATTCGTTGTAAAACTGCTCAACGAAGTGCCCTTCTTGAATGATTATGTTGCTCTCGTGCTCGAGTATTATCCATTTGAACTCCGCAAAGTGATGAAGGAAGGGCTGAACCCCAAGCAAGTGGCTTTTATAAGCTATGGTATAATTAAGGCAGTGGCATTTGCTCATAAAATGAATATTGCTCACCTAGACATCAAGCCCGAAAACATTCTCATGGATGATCGATGGGTACCTAAGCTATGCGACTGGGGAATGGCGAACACCAATGGCGAGGGCACTTATGGGTATCAAGCACCTGAGATATAGTAAGTTGATATAACTGTTGCAGCCAATGCGAGAAAGCTGAACTCATGGGCTCTTGGAATCACTCTATACCAGGTGGCATCGAAGGGTCGCTTGCCTGCATCAAAGGACCAATTGATTGACATGATGAAACACTGCTAAGAAATAAGTCTGGGTGATGATATTGAGAACCCACAGACCGAGCTCCTCAAGATCGTTAAGCAGTTGCTATGCTTTAATCCCAAAGATCGCATCCTTCCCCAAGATGCTTTGATGTCTTCAATGTTTGAGAAAATGCCATAGCAGTTTAAACAGAACTTGGACGTATCACTCTTGCATTGACTTCGTGTAATTGTACCTCTACTTATACTATAGTAAATAAATTAACTAACTACTATCACACTCTGCTATATATTACATTGAAATTTTGTTTATAAATGAGTACTAGATTTTAATAATTTGATTAAGTGTTTAATTTACCAATTCATTACATATTACAACTTCCAAATTACATTCAGGGGTTTTGCATGAATGGGATTTGGAAGGAGTAATCACTGAACAAATTAAGTGGTTTTGGGGAATAAAGTAAAAAGACAATGGTGAATTAGTGAATTGGGGTAATTGGGGTGAATTAGGGAAAGCATATAGGGTGCTGGAGAGAATTCGGTGAGGGGGAATTAGTTTTAGGGGAAGTTGCTTGGTTTGATTAAAATAGCCTTTAAATTGGGGCGTTGTCGATCATGGTAGTCACTGTTGTTGCTGCTGCTGATAACCTTGGGGTTAGGTTCTAGTGTTATTCAGCAACGAGCTGCTAAATGAGGCTTGTGTGCGATTAATGAACATCATTTCATTTGCTTGGGTGGGGTTATCGTTGGTGTTCAGTTATCTGCGCTTCGCTTTGACCATTTCCCTAGGAGACAACTCATCTGCTCGCGACGTGAATGCTTACAGGGGGAACTTCGGGGTCTTCGCCTGCAACGTCTATCTCTCAGGGCGCTTGCGCTTCTTGGTGCCATTGTTGAGGAGATTCACGGCCCTGCCGCGGTTGCTCACGTTGGAGGTGACTGCGTTCTCCAGTACATCAAACATCTGCGCAGTCAACTGGATGAACTGCTTCTTGCCCAGGGCCTTCTGCGACTTCCTGTGTTCCAAGCTGGCCTTGATGTTCTGGGGAAAGAAGTCGGGCTTCACGGTGTTGATGATCTATATCAGGGGTTGGTGATAAGTTAAGGGATTAGTTAATCCTCGGGTGGTTTAGATTGACTAAGTTTGTTTAGTATTACTACCAATATATCCCAAAGCTATCATTCGTTGACACTTACGCTTGTAAGGTAACTGGCCTTTTCACATGATATGCTTGCCCATTGAAACTATACATAGGCAGGTACTTTTGGTGATCTCAAGTTCTGTCCTTCAAACACTGTCCTGAAAAAGCAAGAGTTCAATTCACGGACAGCTCGTTGAGCTTGGGCACATGGATGATTCGCACGTCCTGGTTGCGCAGCACCTATTACAAAGCCAGATTAATCTCAAACGATTTGAATCATGAACCAAGCGACGTACCTTCTTCCTTCCCACGAAGATGCCCTGGATGTACTCGAGCGTGCACTCCTGATAGGGTGGCAGGTAGAACTGGCCTAAACAACGAAGATTTCAGCGAATCTAACCCTGAGTGAGCAGGATCGAGTAGATGTCCTGCTTGGACTTGCCCAGTCTGGCCAGGTCTTGCGAAGGCACGGAGTGCACCACCTGGTTGTTGATCGTCTCAGTGTTGATAATGGTCAGTCGAGTGGGCGCTAGACCTCCCCAGCATCCTCTTCATCGCCCTCCTCCTTATCATACGAGAACTTGAACTCCTCCTCCTGGTATGGTGCGAAGCTGGACACGTCGCCACCTGATCTTTACACATTTGCTTTCTTCTTCGAAGGATCAGTCCTGGCCTAAGCTCGACTGGCGTGTTGGGTGTTCGAGACAAGATACTTATCGACCTGGGTGGCGTTCCTCATCTGCTGGATGTCGGCCTGGTGGAACTCTGCAGAATCCTCATTGCCAATCATGTTCGGGGAGTGGCCGCCATGGTCGTAGGTCTGCTCTCGACTCTCCTCCTCGACAGGCTTCATTTGAGCATCAGTGCCCTGCAAAGTTGGCTCTTGCGCCAGAGATCTAAATGCATGATGTTGAATATCAGAATAGATATAGTGGCATGATAAGCCCACATGATAGAGGAGGAGGAGTGCTGACAATGAAGGGAGGAAGGGGTGATATGTATAGTAGAATACACCCAATTCAAGGTTGAAGTAAAGAATGGGAATTCATATGACCAATGCTTGATTAATTAGAATAGAGCTGAGCTTACCTTGCCTGTCGCACGATCGTTGTATAATGCATCTGCAGGAATATCCTTGATGGTGGAACAGTCATTCATAACCCCGCTGCCGAAGCTGCTATGGAAGAATGAGCCTGCGTTGGGTTGTTGCTGGCCACCACCCATCCCTGGCTGCGCCAGGGAGTGGGGGTGGAGGGCGTCCCTGATTTCTCTGTCTTCGATGTCGCCAGCCTTGTCAGCTTCCTGCTGTTACGTGGAATCGCTGTTCATTCTTATTAATTGATAGTGGTGATTAAGAATTTAACTGAAACATCCAAATTCAATTAGTGTAATATGAAATTAAAATACGTTAATAAATTTTAATACTAAATTTAACAAATTCTCGATTCCGAAGTTATATATACAATCCTGAATCAGAGTGGAATTGTTCCATCTCGATGCATACTAATCGCCATCACTAATTCATCATTTCAAAGTGTGCGTCACATACTCAACTATTCATGTATCAGATTGGATTTGTATGAATAGTACTTATTCATCATTCTGGGTTTTGTCGAGAAATTGATTTTTTCAAATCTATTTCAAAAATTCGACAAAACCCAGAATGATGAATAATTACTATTCATACAAATCCAATCTGATACATGAATAGTTGAGTATGTGACGCACACTTTGATATAATGAATTAGTGATGGTGATTAGTAGGCATTGAGATGGAACAATTCACTGCTGAGTTCAAGGACATTGTATATATAATTTAGGAAATCGAGAGAATTTGTAAATTTAGTATTAAAATTTATTAACGTATTTTAATTTCATATTACACTAATCGAATTTGGATGTTTCAGTTAAATTCTTAATCACCTCTATTAATTAATAAGAATGAACAGCGATTCCAAGTAACAGCAGGTGGCTGACAAGACTGGCGACATCGAAGACGGAGAAATCAGGGACGCTCCCCACCCCCACTCCCTGGCGCAGCCAGGGATGGGTGGTGGCCAGCAGCAACCCAACGCAGGCTCATTCTTTCAGAGCAGCTTCGGCAGCGGGGTTATGAATGGCTTCCCCATCAAGGATCTCGGCGTGGTGCGAGGCAAGGTAAGCTCAGCTCTATTCTAATTAATCAAGCATTGGTCATATGAATTCCCATTCTTTACTTCAACCTTGAATTGGGTGTATTCTACTATACATATCACCCCTTCCTCCCTTCATTGTCAGCACTCCTCTATCACGTGGGCTTATCATGCCACTATATCTATTCTGATATTCAACATCATGCATTTAGATCTCTGGCGCAAGAGCCAACTTTGCAGGGCAGGGCACTGATGCTCAAATGAAGCCCGTCGAGGAGGAGAGAGGTCGAGAGAGGCAGATCAGCTACGACATGGCGGCACTACCCCGTTCGTAACATTGGTAATTGGGTCTAATGAGGATTCTGCAAAGTTCCACCAGGCCGCCATCCAGCAGATGAGGAACGCAACCCAAGTCGATAAGTATCTTGTGTCGAACTCCCAACACGCCAATCGTGCTTAGGCCAGGACTGATCCTTCGAAGAAGCGAGCCAATGTGTAGAGATCAGGTGGAGACGTGTCCAGCTTCGCACCATACCAGGAGGAGGAGTCCAAGTTCTCGTACGATAAGGAGGAGGGCGATGAAGAGGATGCTGGGGAGGTCTAGCGCCCCACTCGACTGACCATTATCAACACCGAGACAGTCAACAACCAGGTGGTGCACTCCGTGCCTTCGCAAGACCTGGCCAGACTGGGCAAGTCCAAGCAGGACATCTACTCGATCCTGCTCACTCAGGGTAAGATTCGCTGAAATCATCGTTGTTTAGGCCAGTTCTACCTGCCACCATATCAGGAGTGCACGCTCGAGTACATCCAGGGCATCTTCGTGGGAAGGAAGAAGGTACGTGGCTTGGTTAATGATTCAAATCGTTTGAGATTAATCTGGCTTTGTAATAGGTGCTGCGCAACCAGGACGTGCGAATCATCCATGTGCCGAAGCTCAACGAGCTGTCCGTGGTGAACCTGCTTGAGGACGTGTTGAAGGACAGTGAGATCACCCAGTACCTGCCTGAGATCAAGGGCAAGCATTCAGTGAACAGGCAGTTCCTTTACAACTTAAGTGGATATTGATAGCTTTGGGATATATTGGTAGTAATACTAAACAAACTTAGTCAATCTAAACCACCCGAGGATTAACTAATCCCTTAACTTATCACCAACCCCTGATATAGATCATCAACACCGTGAAGCCCGACTTCTTTCCCCAGAACATCAAGGCCAGCTTGGAACACAGGAAGTCGCAGAAGGCCCTGGGCAAGAAGCAGTTCATCCAGTTGACTGCGCAGATGTTTGATGTACTGGAGAACGCAGTCACCTCCAACGTGAGCAACCGCGGCAGGGCCGTGAATCTCCTCAACAATGGCACCAAGAAGCGCAAGCGC